>OZ012741.1:175013400-175202553 GCA_963859935.3 Lathyrus sativus
AAGCAAATCATTGATACCTTGATGTTTGACAATGCAAATGACCCCATTTGGAGCAACTTTGATGTTGGAAAGTTTTCCATTTGAAGTGTGCAAAGTGGTGAAATGGACCTATAATGAAAATGACCCGTAATCATACTTTCCCAAAATACCCCTGCCTTGCAAGCCTCATAACTTGAGTTCTACAAATCAGATGAAAGACTTCTAGTACTTTTTGGAAAGCTAAGACCATGCCTTACAACTTTCATGGTGGACAAAAGTTGAGAGAAACATACTTCTAGGTCAAAAATGGCTTGGAAGTGGGTTGACTTTTGTTGACCAAAATCACATCCCTCTGACGACCTGTAACTTGTCTGGATCATAACTGGAGTTCTATAGGTCCAACCAAGGAATTCTAGTACTCAAATTAAATCTAAGAACATGCTCTACAAGTTCCATGTTGGCCAAAGGTTAAGATGAGACTTGTGTCTTGAGATAGGTGGTCTTGAAGTTAGGCACTGAATAGGGATTTTACACTGAGGAAGCTTAGAAACCCTAGCTCAGTAACTTCTCACACTCTTGATTCTTGATGAATTAATCTTGAAATGTCATCTCATATGTTTCAACACAACATTCCATGATCATAAAGGCTTGGAATTGAGTCTTAATCTCCTTCAGTTTCACAGTTGACTTAAGGTTGACCAGATGAAAATCCTAATTGCACCAGCTTCCACTGTGGCCATTAGCACTTGGCATAAACACTTAGATGAGCTCCATAGTAACCCTCAAGGCCTCTAATGAGCTTCAATGAAAAACTCCATCCATAAACATGGACTTGTGGTCTTCATATGACCTTCAAATGGCCTCCTAGACAGTAGGTGAACCACATACACTTATCTGTTCTCAAAGGCTTTGTCCCTCTTCTGATGATGATAATCACTTGATAATTTGAATAAGACCTCTTGATTAGGCTTAGAACCCTTGTCAAACTCCTCTTGTAAAACACACATCTTTTGATCCCCTGTAAATGCAAAATGCTATGCAATGCGATATGCTAGAACAATGAAATGAAACATAAACCAAGTAAAGAAAAGGTTGGGCAAATTTTGGGGTACAACAGCTGCCCCTACTCAAGTGACTTAGACCTGAATGGATGAAAAGCGAACGACTTTCAAACAATCAGGTAAAAGACGGTTGAATACCCAATGAACCCAGAAATTTGCCAACCATACTGCAAACAAAAAATCTTCGGAGATAACCGAATTAAAGAATATCCTGACTACGTTGTCAGGCACCAGAATTAGTTGAATAACAAACCCGACATCACTGCCAGGAAATCAAGGTCTGACTTCGTCGTCGGAGAACAAACAATATGATCTCGCCATCAGAAAATGAACATCTGATCTCGCCATCAGACAATAGAAATCTAACTTCATCGTTAGAAAACAACAATCTAACTTCGTCGTCAGAAAACAAACAATCTGATCTCGCCATTAGAAAACGAACATCTGATCTTGCCAGAAAACGAACATCTGATCTCGCCATCAGAACAACGGACATTTAACCTCACCGTCAGAAAACAACCATCTAACTTTGTCGTTAGAGAACCAAATATCCGACCTCGCCATCAGAACAACAGACATCTAACCTCACCGTCAGAAAATAACCATCTAACTTCGTCGTCAGAGAACCAAACATCCGAACTTGCCATCAGAACAAAAGACATCTAACCTCACCGTCAGAAAACAACAGTCTAACTTCGTCGTCAGAGAACCAAACATCCGACCTCGCCATCAGAACAAAAGACATCTAACTTCACCGTCAGAAAACAACAATCTAGCTTCGCCGTCAGAAAACGACAATCTAACTTCGCCGTCAGAAAACGACAATCTAACTTCGCTGTCAGAGAATTAAATATCTGATCTCGCCATCAGAAAACGAACATCTGATCTCGCCATCAGAAAAAACAGACATCTAACTTCGCCGTCAAAGAAACAACAATCTAACTTCGCCGTCAGAGAACCAAATATCCGACCTCGCCATCAGAACAACAGACATCTAACCTCATCGTCAGAAAACAACCATCTAACTTCGTCGTAAGAGAACCAAACATCCGACCTCGCCATCAGAACAAAACACATCTAACCTCACCGTCATAAAAAAACAATCTAACTTCGCCGTCAGAAAACGACAATCTAACTTCGCCGTCAGAGAACTAACAATCTGATCAGAAAACGAACATCTGATCTCGCCATCAAAAAAAAAAACAGACATCTAACTTCGCCGTCAGAGAGGCAACAATCTAACTTCGTCGTCAGAAAACCGAAACATTTGGAGGAAAGAGCTTCACAAACGCAGTCCGCATGGGCAGGGATTAGGGTTGGCAATGAACCGAACAACCTCGAAAATAGTTCGGAATTCGATTCGACAATTAAATCGTTGAACTAGGTTCATGAACCAAATGAGTTGAGTATGAGCAAAAAATTAAGTTCGTTAACTAAATGAGCTGAACTTGAACTATACATAGTTCGACTCGTTAGGTTCATGAGTCAACTCGATTACATATGAGAAGAATTATACTGTCTTTAAGATTAGGTTTAAATATTTACTCCAAATCTTAGACAAATTTAATCTTCAATTTAGTAGTTTTTGAATTAGACTCTCAAATGTATCTCTTGAAAGTTGTGTAGGTTTTGAATTAGTAGATTTCGAAGATAAAGTTAAATTTCAATAGGATAACTTTATTTTATTTTAAAAAAATATATTTATTTAAAATATCAAATATATATATATATATATATATAATATATATATATATATATATATATTATATATATATATATATATATATATATATATATATATAGATATATATATAATATATATATATATATTATATATATATATATATATATATATATATATATATATATATATATATTATATATATATATAATATATATATATATATATATATATATATATATATATATATATATATATATATATATATATATATATATATATATATATATATATATATATATATATATATATATATATATATATATATATATATATATATATATATATATATATATATATATATATATATATATATATATATATATATATATATATATATATATATATATATATATTATATATATATATATATATATATATATATATATATATATATATATATATATATATATATATATATATATATATATATATATTATATATATATATATATATATATATATATAATATATATATATATATATATATATATATTATATATATATATATATATATATATATATATATAATATATATATATAATATATATATATATATATATATATATATATATATATATATATATATATATATATATATATATATATATATATATATATATATATATATATATATATATATATATATATATATATATATATTTAAAAAAATAGATTTTAAATCCGTGAATCATGTGAGCTGAACCTAACGAGTTGAACCGAACTGTTCGTGAACTTATAACGAGTCGAGTTTAAGCTTAAAAATAAGTTCGTCACAAACTCGAACTCGAACAATTCTTAACGAGTCGAGCCGAGCTAAGGTGAGTTCGACTCGACTCGACTCATTTCCAACCCTAGCAGGGATGACAATCACCTGTAGAGTATACCTGAAAGAAAAGAGGTAACAACCTGGTTTATGTTTCAGAATGCATATGTTTGAAAATGGCGTAATGCTCCATACGAAATGGAAATGCTACGCATTTGGGTAGATGCTATGTACGCATGCAGATGCAACGGAACCGCCCTAGCAAAATAAATGCTAAAGAAAGGGAGCCCACTCCGCTGGGGGAAAGGACTAGAGATGTCTAATGCAAACAGACTCGTACTGGGGATGCAAACCCTGGATTCACTCCACTGCTGAGGAATAAACTCTGGCTAGAAATAAACTTTCATATGTACTTAACATCTCGACCTGTTGGGGGGACCGACTCGACTGGAGACCTCAGTCTGTCATCTTGATTTGTATGGGGAGTAAGCATGCACATGTACTCCGCGGGGATTAGAAATGTGCGTCGACCAACTGCTAGGGATAACCGTACACCTACGCGCGCACCACCATGCTGGGGCAAAGAAACCATTTTTAATTGTTGGGGAACAAACTCGGGCTGGGGAGAACAGCTCTATCCGTACCTTTTTAGAGAGATTCCCCAAGGGTAACAAACCTGCAAGGGCAAACAAGATACAACACAACAAAGGTTATCTTGGTCATCATCCGTGACGTTGTTCAGTTAAATCCAAGTTTTAACAGTTATTGGCAGAGGTCTGCAAGTTTATGTAAGTGCAAAATCATCAAAAACATCGGGCGTTTTTCACAAACAAATGCAAAAGCTGAAACAAAATACACAAAGATTTTTTGAATAATATGTTTTATTGATAAACAACCTAAAAATAGGTGAATTTACAGAGGATGCAACTCCTGAAATGAGAAAGTTGCGCAAAGACAAAATAAGAAATGCAAAAAGATTTACAAAATGTCTGCAACATGGTGCAGACAACCATCATGGGACAACTCATCTATGACTCGTATGACTTTGATGCTTTTCCAATGCTTCTTCTTCGGAAGAGATTGACTTTACTAGGACTTTCGAGTCCTCCCATAATCCACTATGATCATGATGTCGTGCGCAGATCGCAGTTGTTTACTTTTCAAATCCCTAACTTTTTCCTGAATCGCCCTTGCGGGTTTTCGATTCACCGGGATACCCATTTTTGCCAAAGTCGCCTTTTCAGGTTTTCAACTTTGCGGGTTTACATCTTTTTATTTTTATCCCTAATTTTTGCACGAACCTATTCTTTTATGGTTCGCCGGGATGCCTCATTTTTGCCTGGACTTTCTTTTTCTTTCCAGCGAGTCTCTTCAAGCAAAGTATTTTTTAACTGCATCCGCATTCACAGGGGACGTGAAGTCTTCACTGTCCATAGTTGAAAGTAATAAAGCCCCTCCAGAGAAAACTTTTCTTACAACGTACGGACCTTCGTAATTGGGAGTCCATTTGCCCCTGTGATCATTTTGTGGCGGGAGGATCCTTTTCAATACTAAATCACCCGCCTGAAAGCTTCGAGGACGTATCTTCTTATCAAAGGCTTTCTTCATTCTGCTTTGGTATAGACGACCGTATGCGATAGACGCCAACCTTTTCTCATCCATCAAACTGATTTGATTCAACCTATTCTTCACCCATTCTGCTTCATCCAGTTTGACGTCGGCCAAAACTCTCAAAGAAGGTATCTCGACTTCCAGTGGCAGGACAACTTCCATACCATATACCAATTAGAAGGGAGTTGCCCCAGTTGAAGTACGCACCGAGGTGCGATATCCATGTAAAGCAAAGGGCAACATCTCATGCCAATCTTTATAGGTCACAACCATCTTCTGTACTATCTTCTTTATATTTTTGTTGGTCGCCTCGACCGCGCCATTCATCTTCGGACGATAGGGAGAAGAGTTATGATGCTCAATCTTGAAATTCTGGCATAGCTCTTTCATCATCTTGTTATTCAGGTTAGATCCATTATCAGTAATGATCCTTTCAGGTATTCCATATCGGTAGATGATGTCCCTCTTGATGAATCGGGCTACAACTTGCTTGGTGACATTGGCATAAGAAGCTGCTTCGACCCATTTGGTGAAATAGTCGATGGCCATTAGGATGAAATGATGTCCATTGGATGCAGTAGGCTCAATCTTTCCAATCATATCAATGCCCCACATGGAAAAGGGCCATGGAGAAGACATGACATTCAGAGGACAAGGTGGCACATGAATCTTGTCGGCATAAATTTGACACTTATGGCATTTCTTCGTGAATTTGAAACAGCCTGACTCCATCGTTAGCCAATAATACCCAGCTCGCAATATCTTTCGAGACATGGCATGTCCGCCTGCATGCGTAACAAAAGTACCCTCGTAGACTTCCTCCATAAGCAAGTTTGCTTCTTTTTCATCCACACACCTTATCAGCACTAAATCATGATTTCTTATATAAAGCACACCATCCTGATTCAGATAAAAATTGCCAGACAATCTCCTTAGAGTCTTCTTATCGCGACTAGATGCCCCAGTCGGATACTCCTGGTTCTTAAGGAAATTCTGGATGTCGAAATACCATGGCTTGCCATCAGAGGCTTCCTCAATGGCGAATATGAAAGTGGGTCTATCAAGTCGGGAGATAACTATTCTGGGAGCTTCATTCCAAAAATTAACTTTGTACATCGAAGACAGCGTTGCCAGAGCGTCTGCCATCTGATTTTCTGCTCGCGGCACATGATGAAACTTCACCTTGTCGAAAAAAGGTAACAACCTCCTTGCTTAATTCATGTAAGGAATCAAATTAGGTTGGCGAGTTTCCCATTCTCCTTCGATTTGATTCACAACTAGCGCTGAATCGCCATATACATCGAGATTCTTGATCCTCAAATCAATAGCTTCTTCGAGACCCATGATACACGCTTCATACTCAGCCTCATTATTGGTGACCAGAAACGTCAATCTGGCAGTGAATGGGATGTGAGACCCATGGGGTGTTGTAATGATTGCCCCAATTCCACTTCCATATGAATTAACTGCGCCGTCAAATATCAACTTCCATTGGGAGCCAAGTTCAGGACCTTCGTCTAGTAACGGTTCATCACAATCTTTCATCTTGAGGAACATAATGTCTTCGTCAGGAAAATCAAACTTCATCGGCTGATAGTCTTCGACAGGCTGTTCGGCAAGGTACTCTGATAGAACGATTCCTTTGATGGCCTTCTGAGAAACATATTGAATGTCATACTCTGTCAGTACCATTTGCCATCTGGAAATTCTTCCTGAGAGCGCTTGCTTTTCAAAGACATACTTGATTGGATCCATCTTCGAAATCAGCATGATTGTATGGTTAAGCATGTACTGTCTTAAACGTTTGGCGGCCCAAGCGAGTGCACAACATGTTTTCTCAAGCATTGAGTAACGGGACTCACAATATGTGAACATTTTACTCAGATAATAGATAGCATGCTCTTTTCTTCCACTCTCGTCGTGTTGACCGAGGACACAACCCATACTGTTTTCAAGAACCGTTAAGTACATAATCAAAGGTCTTCCAGCCACTGGAGGTATCAGCATTGGAGGTTCTTGCAAATACTCTTTTATTTTCTCAAACACGTTCTGACAATTCTTATTCCAAACGACCGCCTGATCTTTCTTTAATAATTTAAACAATGGTTCACACGTGGCTGTGAGGTGAGATATGAACCGAGCAATGTAGTTCAATCTACCTAAGAAACCACGAACTTGTTTCTCGGTTTTTGGTGTTGGCATTTCTTGAATTGCCTTGATCTTCGCGGGATCAACCTCAATACCTTTCTCACTGACAATAAACCCCAGTAAATTTCCTGACCGTACGCCAAACGTACACTTGTTTGGATTCAGCCTCAGTTTGAACTTTCTCAATCTCTCAAACAACTTTAGAAGATTTACCAGATGCTCCTCTTCTGTCCGGGACTTTGCAATCATATCGTCGACATAGACCTCAATCTCATGATGAATCATGTTGTGAAAGAGGGTCACCATTGCTCGTTGATAAGTTGCTCCTGCGTTCTTCAAACCAAAAGGCATCACCTTATAGCAAAACGTCCCCTAAGGTGTGATAAAAGTCGTTTTCTCCATATCCTCTAGCGCCATCTTAATTTGATTGTACCCGGAAAAACCATCCATGAAAGAAAACACTAGATATTGCGCGGTGTTATCAACGAGCACGTCAATATTGGGGAGCGGAAACCATCTTTTGGGCTTGCTCTATTCAGGTCCATATAATCGACACACATCCTGACCTTGTCGTCTTTCTTAGGCACAGGTACAATGTTGGCGACCCACGGAGGGTAATTTGTCACGGCAAGAAATCCGGCGTCTAATTGCTTTTGAACTTCCTCCTTGATCTTTACTGCCATATCAGGCCTGGTTCTTCTCAATTTTTGTTTAACAGGATGACAACCTTCTCGAAGAGGAAGGTGATGGACCACGATATCTGTGTCAAGTCTAGGCATATCTTCATATGACCAAGCAAAAACATCTTTATACTCTTGGAGTAACTCAACCAGCCTCTGCTTGACGTTATTTTGTAGCGCAGCCCCTATTCTGACTTCCTTCTTATCCTCCCCAATTCCTAGATTGATGACTTCAACTTCCTCCTGATGAGGCAGAATGACCTTCTCTTCTTGTCTCAACAACCTAGCAAGCTCCTCGGGTAGGTCTTCGTCTTCGTCAATCTCTCCCTCTGCTTGAAAGATCGGATTGTCAAAGTCATAACAAGTCATAGACGAGTCTGAGTCGATGGCATCTGAAATGTGTAACCTGCAATGATGAGGATTTTATGTTTAAATGATATGCAAACAAAACAAACACAAACCACATTGCCATTTTATTGTTAGAAAACAAAAGAAGAAAAACAAGGATCACAAGATTTGGATGAGAAAAACCCCCTTTGGATTAATGATGAAAATATTGTTCAAACATAAGCAAACAGGCCCTAAATAGAGTACCGCCATGTTCCGGGTAGAACATGGGGTTACACAAAAAACTGATAAACAAAATCATTATTGTTCACGTGTCACTTGGACAAATTCCTCGATGGACCAATTACATAACTTCTGTCCCTGAATGCTCGGCTTGATCCATGCGTCCATGTCACAATCACTATCTCCGTCTTCGTTGTCAGATACAACATTGATCCTTTCGAAATTGACTCCTCCCGGAGTAAACACAACTGGCCCCTTGAACCTTTGCACGCTTTGCGAGAACGAAGAAGACGGACGATATCCTAAGCCGAACTTGTCTTGCTTGTTGGGAATATCCAGCACTTGACCCCAACCTTGGGTTTCCCCTGCTTGAACTGCCGCCTGAGCCCCTTTGAATGAAGACATGGCCACTACTGGTTCTTTGATTATGGCGAGAGACTTATCTTTAATCTGAACCCCTTCGAAAGCCTGACACAAAGTCTCATGAATCTCGCCATCCACTTCAACATACTTGAAAGATGACAGGTGACTGATCATTATGTCCTCCTCCCCACAGACGGTCACAACACTGCCCCCAACCATATACTTCAGCTTTTGATGCAATGTGGAAGTAACGGCGCCAGAAGAATGTATCCATGGACGACCTAGCAGATAGCTGTAAGTAGGCTGAATGTCCATGATGTAAAATACCGCCTCAAACACCTCTGGGCCCACTTGGATAGGCATCGTTATTTCTCCAAAAACAGATCTTCGGATTCCATCAAAGGCTCGCACAACCAAGTCACTTGGTGTACAGTAAAGACCATGATGATCTATCTTCATTAAAGCTTTCTTGGGAAGCACATTCAAGGAAGAACCTGTATCAACAAGGACATGTGACATTACAGTTCCTCGGCACTCCAATGAAATATGTAACGCTGGGTTGTGCTTCCTGCCCTTTGGCGTTAACTCCAAATCGGTAAATCCCAGACCGTTTCCTGCGTTTACATGTGCCACAACTCCTTCGAGTTGATTAAACGATATTTCATGTGGCACGTAAGCAGTGCTTAAAACCTTCAATAACGCATTTCGATGCACTTCTGAACACATTAGCAATGATAGTATAGAGATCTTAGAAGGAGTTTATTGCAGATGATCGACTATCTTGTAGTCGCTTTTTCTAATCAACTTCATGAACTCTTCCATATCCTTTGCTAGAGATTCCTTCCCCACCACCTGAGGAGTTTCTTCTACCAACTTGCTTTTTCCTTTATCAGCTTTCTCCGCTACCACCTCGGGCGGTGCAAAGATTTTACCACTCCTCGTAATCCCTCGAGATCCAACAAGATTATCAACTGAATCAACAGGTAGGCTTTCCAGTTCTACCTTCTGCCCGTTACATTATACCTCAGCTCCATAATTCCATGGGATAGCCTTAGTACTTTCATATGGCACAGGGCCTGCCTTAGTGATGGTGACGGTAGGTGGCCTTGGAGGCACTGGAATAATAATTGTTTTGTATGGGATTGAAATCGTTGTGACTTCATATTGCTCTTCAACAGCTACCTCAACAGGCTTCTTCTCTGCAGTTCGGTCAAATTGCAAGGTTCCTTCATCCATCATGCTTTGGATACATCTTCTCAAATCTTCACACCCCTCGGGATGGCTTAAACAATTGTCACACCCTTCATTGCATCCTGGGAACACTCCCCCCTTCAATAATTTCTCCTTCACGAAGCTTAAAGGCGTTTTTAGCTCATTTACGTCAGCTACCAGATCCAACCCTTCCTCAATCAGAACAACACCAACCCCAGCCGACACGTGATTTGGCATAGGGTTTTTCTCCACATTTGGCGCATCATGTGAAAAGTCTACTGCTTTACTATCGATCAAATATTGCAACTTATTTTGGAAAGCTTTCCAGTTGTCAATGGTATGGTCGGGTGCCCCAGAGTGGAACTCACATCG
The DNA here is from genome assembly GCA_963859935.3 of Lathyrus sativus. NCBI lineage: Eukaryota > Viridiplantae > Streptophyta > Magnoliopsida > Fabales > Fabaceae > Lathyrus > Lathyrus sativus. The sequence goes on from OZ012741.1 coordinate 175,023,903, forward strand.
TGCATTTATATCAAAGTCGGGCGGTGGTGTGCCTGTTAAAGGGGCCATAGTCCTCTTTTGAACCAACTGCAATTGCAACAATGCTTGAAGTACTTGAGAATATGGCATTGGCGGTGGGTCAAACACTCTCTCGGTCATCCTGGGCCGTGCTGGGTACCTTCTATACCCTTGTTGATTCTGTTGAGGTGGCTTTTGTTGCCGTTGTTGTTGTTGTTGTTGTGGTAGTTGTTGTTGTTGTGGTTGTGGTTGTGGTTGCCGTGGTATGGGGATTGTAACACTTGCGACCTGTTGTTGATATGGGTTGTGAGGCTAATTCCTCCATCTTCCTTGGAAGCCCGACACCGAGTTGGTTTCTCCTTCACGCCTTCTATTGCCGAAGACCTTCTTTCCTCCTCCTCCAGTTGAGGATCCTTCGCCCGCCTGAATCTTCCCAATTTTAATGTCGTTCTCAATGCGTTCTCCCATAAGTATCATGTCGGAGAAACTGTCGGTCATACAGTTGAGCAACTTCTCGTAATACATACCAGAGAAAGTGCCCACAAAAAGATCCATTAGCTCACGTTCCACCATCGGTGGCTGCACCCTAGTTGCAAGCTCCCGTCACCTTTGGGCATACTCTTTAAAGCACTCGCTACTTTTCTGGGAAAGATTTTGAAGCTGGACCCTGTTGGGAGCAAGGTCACTATTATATTGGTAGTGCTTCACGAAAGCCTCTGCCAAGCTTTTCCAACTATTGACCTGAGCAGGTTCCAACCCCATGTACCATTCGAGTGACGGTCCATACAAACTGTCCTGAAAGAAATGCATTAGCATCTTCTCATCACTTGAATACACCGACATTCTCCGATAGTATGACCGCACGTGAACCCTTGGGCAGGTGTCCCCTTTATATTTGTCAAAAGTGGGAGCCTTGAATTTGTATGGCACCCTCAAGTCAGGCACCAACCCTAGATTAGCCATATCTAACCCCATAGAGTTTTGATTGGTAAAGTTCTTCATTTGTTCCTCCAACAATTTAAACCTTCGATCAGCTTCTGCGAGCATCTCAACACCCATACCCTGCATAGAGAATACATCGTCTTGATGATCTTCATTCAAGCGATGGTCTCCATTGTTACAATCAGCATAATAAGCATTCCGATTAATTGTAGGGCCATACCCATTGTTTCCAAGACCGTTGTTGATATTACCTGGACCAAATCCCACGTTGTAGGCACCAACACCAACGCCATTATTGCAAGCGTTACCGAAACCATTGTTACCCAATTCAACGTTCGCGGCGACATTGCCGAAACCAGTATTTCCAATCCCTATATTTCCATTGCCTCCACCAATATTTCTGTTGGTTTCGACGTTTCCATTACCGTTTCCCGTCACGTTCCCATTCCCAGTACCATTACCAGTGCCATTCCTGCCAGCATCGGGGATGACCACTGGTATACCATTATTAGCATTCAGATTCTCAACAAGAGGTGGGTTGGTAGGTATGCCACCATGTAAAACCCCATCATTGTCAACTCGCGCAATCAAGGGCTGCACCAATGTCTGAAGCTGATCCTGCCCCTTGGCGACGTTTTGCATGACTTCCATAAATTGAGCCATCCTGTCCTTCATCTCTTGCATCTCAATCTGCATTTGTTCTTGCATTTGTTCCATGATCCTCCTCTGATTTGCTCTAGTCGCGTACCGGTGAGTTGTTCTATCAGCAATCCTGGAGCGCACTAAAAATAAAAAGGAGATAAGAAAATAGTTCCGATGCACCTGCAATGCGAAAAATGCTAAAATGTAGACATGTAAATATGCGGCAGGGAGATTTCCCCCCTCGATTCTAGTTTCCAGAAGAAACATCAATGATAAAGAAAAGCCCTCTAGACAAGCGAACAGAATGATAACTCTTCATATAATAACATGCCAACAGGTAGTGTGCATACACATCAACTGAGTACGAAGTAGGAATGACCTCAGCCAACAAGCCTGGTGATGATCAATACATATACGAAACAAACAAGATACAAAGAAAGACAGTCAAGCTGGACGACGAGTCCGGAAATCCACAAGCAACTTCACTGTCTCAGGATGACCAGGTCTGGCGAGTAAGCCATGTATGAGTTGCTCCCTCTGACTGATGACGGACTGTAAACCCTTAGCATGCTCCTCACAAGATCCTCTTCCAAAGCATGCATCAAACTTGCACCTCTTGGAATCAGCTTTCAACTTGCACTGCTTTAATTCTTAAATGACTTCGTTCAACCTGTTTTGCACATCACGCCTGAGGGATCCCTCCATTGCAATCTTCTCATCCTTGGTATTGAGTTGTTTCTTCAACTGACCGATCTGTTGTCTAAGCTTGTCCTCGCGCTCTTTGTTGTTAGTGAGCGTAGCATTCCACAATGAGTCAGCCCTAGAGAGCTCTAAGTAAGCTTTTTTCAAATTCTCCTTCTTGGTAGCAAGCACCTTATAGACGGAGTTCAAATCCTGGTCTGCGTGTTCCCGATCCTTGGTCTGCTTCGTCAGGTCTGTACCTAGTTTATTGACAAGTGCAGTTTGCCTTTTGAAAGAATGGACAGCCTCAATCCTCTCGCTTCGGACTTGAAAGATTTCTTTCTCTAACTCTTCATTGACTCTCTTCAACTCTTCTTTCTCACACAACAGTTGGTTGTACTTCTGAATATCCACAGTAGTGGGCTCTTCAATAAGATGCAAAGGTGCCACTGAAGGAAATGGCATTAGGAAATTAGCATCTCTATCTTTGATCCATACCACGTAAGGGTCATAAGCTTGATTGTTGTTCTTTCCTAATAATATCTTACCTCGCCCGTGAACGTTACACCATGCATACTCCAACCTAACCAACATGTCAGCTTCCAGCAAGCCTGTGAGATACAAAGATTCATGTATCTCTTCTTCTTCAGGAGGACTCTTCAAGGCGTATCGAAGCTGTCTAATCAACAAAGAAGGGTTATAGTTAATACAACCCTTCCTTCCGACCAACGGGAGTTCGGAAAACCTCTGCAGCTATAGATGATCTCAGTGCCAAGTATATCATGATCAAACCACACAATATTCTTCGCAGATAAACCCATCAACCTCACAGACCATTCCGAGGTGCTTGCAGTAGTAACAAAAGGACCTATTTTCGGAAGGTGACCGAGGAACCACATATACAACAGGGGTACACAGCAAGACACGTTCTTACCCCTCCGCTTCTCGTTCTTGTAATGGATAGAGTGATAAACATCTCCCAATAAAGTAGGCACTGGATTCTCCGAAGCAAGGATAAAGAAAGCATCTGAATCCACAAAGTCTGGTAAATTTGGAAACAAGATAATACCATAAATGCATAGGGCCAAAATGGCGTTGAACACAATCCAACAACCGTCTTTTGCGAACTGCAGAGCTTTGTCAACTAGAAATGGTAGAGGAAACCCATATACTCCATTTAGCTTAGTCAATCTTCCTGATAACTCTGAGACGTCAAGATTTAGAACTGCAGCAAGTCTAGCTAGATCAGGCTCATCATCGTCATGGTAAAAGGGCATCTGATCCAATATGGGAACTCCTAGCAATACAGAATACTCTTCCAAAGTTGGCGCTAGGACGTAATCAGGGAAAACAAAACATCTCAACTGAGGGTCGTAAAACTGTAGAAGAGTGTATAAACCATTCAACTCGAACACCGAAGGTCTGCGTACTACAGTGAGTAACTTCCCATAAGATTCTTTGAATTCTGTTCTCACTTTCTGATTTGTTGACGCAACCAGTCTCAACAAGGAACTGATATCAGGAGAAGGAAATTTGTATGCAACTGTCTTCTTTAGATGTTCCATGTCAAGGAAGGAATAAGATCACTAGAACTGGGGAGGAAAAAATACACCTGCAACATAGATACACGTTAATGAAATGCAAATGAAAATGCAAAATGCATATGCAGCAGGGGATCAAGATTGCCGTGCTGTAGTTTGAGACGAACGGAGCTTCGTTTTAGACATAACCGAACACTGTCATTGGGACCCCCTCGATATCAAGAACACAAATCCAAATTGTAAAGAACTGGGTAGTATGAAAGCTAGAGTTTTCCTGCACCCCCATCCCTCTCATAGGTAAGGACCTATCCACTGACAAGGTTTGGCATCCTATGCGTTCATCAGCGTCACAGACTTTCAAGAAATGATGATACGGGTACCAGGGAAGGTGTGGCATCATCATCTCTTGAAGCGGCCTCACTTAGCTGAATCCCAAATGATAGGTTCCTAGAGTCGACAATCCTCAGGTTTAAAATTCCTTCGAGCCCAAAGGGCCAGAAAGAAAATCGTCAGAGAGAATCTCGTCTGAGCGCGAATTTCATGGCTAGCTGGTGCATGCAAAGCATACAGGCTCACCACTAATCTCCACTTCTAATTCTAAGTCTATACTCAAGCCTAGGTCTGGCTTGTAACACCCCACTTTCCACAACAATTAAAATAATAAACATTATAAATAAACATCAGAGTATTTCTTCCCAAGTGGGATATCACATAGCAAAACCAACAATTTCCTTATAAAAAGGTTTTCTCCAAAATACAGCGGAAAATTACAAAAATAGTAAAATCCAACAAATGTTTTGATACGTTCACAGGAAAATAAAATACAAGTTCAACAGACAATAACAAAACACCCAAGTCCCGTGCTACGTATTAGAGCATCCTAGACTCGACTGGTACACCATAATCCAAGCTACCTAAGTACCTGGATTATCTGTACTTCCGGAGAAGCACAGACCACAACAACAATAACAAAGGGGTGAGAAAACATGATTAAAATATATTGGTAATTTAATACATGCAAATGAGGTAGTAAAACACACCAATATTCACCCCACAACACCAATCATTGAACCTACTGTTCAAATTACAATATAACATATTATAATGCAAATACACAACTCAACACCATGCATGTGGTACCGACTCATTGGTTCGTTCAATCGAACCCTGGACAGATCACTTACGCTCCTACTGAGATATGATCTATCCCCGACAGATCACTTACGCTCCTACTGAGATATGATCTATCCCCACCATTCTCCACAAAGGAGTATGGATGAATCACATACACTCCTCCTGAGCAATGATTCAGCCCACCAAACATCATGATATGTACGACACCAATGCACGACAAACAAACTCAAGCACACTAAGTGCACACGATCCTCCTGATCACATCACCACACATCATATATATTACACCATAAATAAACACAAGTACACTAAGTGCACAACAATTAAACTCAAGTAAATAATCAATAAATCATTTCAATCGACCCATGGTTTAGTTACTATTTAATTAAACAATGACTCCCCAAAAATATTGGATATAAAAATAGTTGGCAAATAACTATATTATCTATACCATGTTATAGATCTATTCAATAGCTTTCCAACGCTTTGAACGGGGACTAAATCCGACTTACGGATCAAAGGTTATGGCCAAAATCGTCAAAACAAAAAATTCACCAATATACAGCTTTGAGTCGACCGCTGGGTCGGCGCATAGCAAACAGACGCGAAATCCAGAAAAACGCAAACAGTATGCATCGACCGCTGCGACGCATGAGTCGACGCATGCAGCGCAGAATGCAGAAAATTCTGTGTTTTCCACCGTTGGAGGCCTTCCGGACCTCCGATTTCAATTCCGTAAAAAGCTCCGGTTTCAGAATTCGAAATCCTACCATAATATGACAATTATAACAGCCAACAACATATTTTTAAAGATCATATCATCATATATCATATAACCATACTTTTCAAAACCATGGAATTTAGGGGTTTCTCTCCTAAATGTGATCCTACCCATCATACCCTATTACACAATCACAATGATCATACAAAAACCCACCCTTACTGTCCAGAACTGTTATCCTGCTCAAATTCAAGCATATTTCTCCACTTCTATCTATTGTCCTCTCGATACTACAACCAATACACATTATCCTATCAATTTCTACCAGTTTTAACTTCAGAACCCACACTGATGTTCATCATCAGAACTATCAGAGTTACTCAGAACTCCACCCAAATTTACAACAACAATGGATGCACCAAATTCTACAATTTCATACACCAAATTCACCCATATCAACAGCAACAACAATTATAAACACCAATTCACCAATTCATCAACATACAGGTCATATTCATCAAAATCCCTACGTGGTTAAGGAATCCCCTCTACCCAATTCATGTAATTACCAACCCCAATCAGTTTCTCCCCCCTTACCTGGATAATTGTTCTGATCGGTGAAGAGTCTTCCCAAGATTGGATAGCCTTGACCTTCTCTCTTCTCCTCCATTCTTCGCTCTTCTCCCAATTCCCTCTTCTCCCGTTCTATCGTGTCCTCTCACTTCCCTCTTTCTAATTCCCTAATAACCTCTCACCTCCTATTTCCTTTTTAATTTCTAATCCCAAATAATAATAATAAAATAATATCACTAATAATACTAATAAAATAAATAGTATTATAATATACATAATATTATTAATAATAATATTAGTTCACAAAAATCATAACATTAATAATATTAGTAATAATATTCCACCAATAATATTAATACTAATAATAATAATAATAATAATAATAATAATAATAATAATAATAATAATAATAATAATAATAATAATAATAATAATAATAATACCGCCAATATTATTATTATCTATTATATTATTATATCCACACCAATTCACCACCAACAATCCTCCTATACCAAGGACACTCACCCACCATAATCAAACACACCCCCACCAAAGGGCACACCAAACAAAATAACACCAAAAATATTAAATAATTAAAATGGGTGTTACAACTCTCCCCCACTTTAATTATTTTCGTCCTCAAAAATTACTTGATGGAAACAATTCTGGATACGCTTCCCACATCCTGCTTTCCAACTCCCAGGTCACACTGCCTCCTGCAGCACCTCCCCAAGCTACCTTCGCCAAAGGTATCTCCTTCCCTCGGAGTTGTTTGATCTTACGATCCTCGATCCTCAACAGCATCGTCTCAATAGTAAGATTCTCCCGAACCTGAACATCATCCCTCGGAATCACATGAGATGGATCCGAAACATACTTTCGCAATTGCGACACATGAAACACATCATGTAGATTCGACAATTCAGGCGGCAACGCCACCCTGTAAGCCACAACACCAACTCTCTGCAAAATCTGATAAGGTCCAATAAACTTAGGATCAAACTTCTTGGACTTCAATGCACGACCCACACCAGTCATCGGGTTCACTCTGAGGAATACGTGATCACGTACACTGAATTCCAACTCTTTCCTCCGGTTATCATGATAACTTTTCTGTCTACTATGAGACACTTTCATTTTCTCACGAATCATCTGAATTGTCTCTGTAGTCTGCTGTACAATTTCTGGTCCAAGCACCACATTCTCACCAGTCTCATACCAACACAGAGGAGTCCTACACCTCCTCCCATACAAAGCTTCAAACGGTGCCATTCCGATACTCGAATTGTAACTGTTATTGTACGTGAACTCAATCAATGGTAAATGAGTATCCCATGCACCACCCTTTTCCAATACACAAGCTCTCAGCAAATCCTCAAGCGACTGAATAGTCCTCTCTGACTGACCATCAGTTTGCGGATGATAAGCTGAACTTAACTTCAACTTAGTACCCAAAGCTTCCTGTAAGCTCTTCCAAAATTCCGAAGTAAACCTCGGGTCTCTATCTGATACAATACTGGACGGAACACCATGTAACTTTACAATTACTCGAATATAAATCTCCGCCAGCTTCGTCAACAGGAAACTAATATTGATCGGCACAAAGTGTGCAGACTTTGTCAATCGATCCACAATCACCCATATAGCATCAAAACCTCTCGCCGTATTCGACAAACCTGTAACAAAATCCATAGTAATGCAATCCTATTTCCAAACCGGAATCTCTAATGGTTGCATAAATCCAGAAGGTCTCTGGTGTTCCACCTTCGACTTCTGGAACGTCAAACAGGCATTCATAAATTGAGCAATGTCTCTTTTCATACCAGACCACCAAAATAATTTCTTCAAATCATGATACATCTTTGTAGCTCCCGGATAGATACTCAAACTACTACGATGTCCTTCACTTAAAATTGACTTTTTCAATTCTTCATCATCCGGTACACAAATCCTGCCTCTAAATCTCAACACACCGGTACTATCCAATTTAAAGTCACTATCGGAGTTACTTTCTACTCTAGGTATCAAATCCACTAATTTCACATCCAACTTCTGATTCTCTCTAATCGTATCCAAGAAGTCATTATTCACCTACAACATACCCAACATTACACTATCTGCAGTAGTCTCACAAACCATACCCAAATCTATGAACTGTTCAATTAACTCAATTTCTTTCACCATCATAGCCGACAAATGAATTGCTTTCCTACTCAAAGCATCCGCCACTACATTGGCCTTTCCTGGATGATAACTTAAACTGAAGTCATAATCCTTCAAAAATTCCAACCATCTCCTCTGCCTCATATTTAACTCTTTCTGATCAAACAGATATCTCAGACTCTTATGATCATTGAACACTTCAAATCTCGAACCATACAAATAATGCCTCCAAATTTTCAACACAAAAACAACCGCAGCCAATTCGAGATCATGAGTAGGATAATTTCGCTCATGCACTCTCAGTTGCCGTGAAGCATATGCTACTACCATACCATTCTGCATAAGAACTCCGCCTAATCCCATCTTAGACGCATCACAGTACACCACAAACGGTTCACTCGGAGTCGGCAACACTAACACCGGTGCCGTAGTCAATTTATTTTTCAACTCTTCAAAGTTTTCTTCACAAGCAGCATCCCATACAAACACTTGGTTCTTTCTCATCAACTGAGTTAATGGCAACGCCAAATTAGAGAACCCTTCAATAAACCTGCGGTAATAACCAGCCAAACCCAAAAAGCTTCTAATCTCCGTCGCTGTCTTCGGCGGTTCCCACTGCAATACTGCACTCACTTTTGACGGGTCCACCGCTATACCATCACCAGATATTACATGCCCCAAGAAACTCACCGTCTTCATCCAGAAGTCACACTTTGATAGTTTAGCAAATAACTTATTTTCCTTTAGCACCTGCAAGGCAATTCTCAAGTGTCCTGCATGTTCTTCATCGGATTTAGAATAAATTAGTATATCGTCAATAAATACCATAATGAATTGATCCAAGTAAGAATGGAAAATTCTGTTCATATACTCCATAAATACTCCTGGCGCATTAGTCACTCCAAACGGCATTACAGCATATTCGTAATATCCATATCGAGTCCTAAAAGCTGTCTTCTGAATATCACCTTCTTTTACTCTGATCTGATGATAACCCGATCTCAAGTCGATCTTATTGAACACTCGAGCTCCCACCAGCTGATCCATCAAATCATCAATCCTAGGTAGAGGATACTTATTCTTAATAGTCACTTTATTCAACTGACGGTAATCGATGCACATACGCATACTACCATCCTTCTTCTTCACCAATAACACTGGAGCTCCCCACGGTGACACACTCGGTCTAATAAACTTTATATCCAACAGTTCTCCAATCTGAGACTTCAACTCGGATAACTCTACTGCAGACATCCTATACGGCGCCATAGAAATAGGTCTCATACCAGGAACAAGATCAATACTAAATTCAACTTCTCTCGTCGGAGGCAATTCCGTAATGTCATCAGGAAACACTTCCGAATATTCATTCACCACTGCCAATTCCTCCATCGACGCTTTGCTATCCACCGATAATGATGCAAATAAAGCAAACACTTTGGCTTCATCTTCCAACAAGATCCTCAATTCTTTATTAGATAAAGAACTCGCCACCGCTTCCTCTTCAGGAGTAAGGAACAACAATTCCTTTCGAAAACAGTCGATGTAGACTCGATTGAACTCCAACCAATTCATACCTAGAATAACCTCCAAATTACCAAGTGGTAGACAAATCAGATCCACTCCAAAGTCTCTACTGAAAATAGTCAGCGGACACTTCAAACATACTAAAGAAGTAGTCACTGAACCAATAGAGGGTGTCTCAATACTCATTCGTCTCTCAAGAGTAGACGGCACCAATCCTATCCTCTTCATACAATCAACAGAAATAAACGAGTGGGTTGCACCTGTATCAATAATAGCAGCCAAAGGAATATTATTGATAATACAAGTACCTTTGATAACTCGCTCATCACTGACAGCTTGAGTTCCTGCCAAAGCAAACACTTTCCCACCAGTCGGAGATGTCTGAGGCTTCTTCGGCTTCTCACAATGGGTACTGATGTGACCCTTCTCACGACAGTTATAACAGGTCAGCATAGTAGCTCTGCAATCAGCTATCACATGACCTGGCTTCCCACACTTAAAACACTTCTTTACTTCATTAGGACAATCATTAGCACGGTGTCCCATGCCACCGCATCGGAAACATTTCCCATCAGCAGATGTTCTCCCCTCTCTGGGCTTCTTATCAACAACAGCTTTACGCTTTCCTTTATCAGCAGCAACACTATAAGGAGTACCATTGAACCTCTGCTTACCCTTACGGTCATTAACAGCTTTGTAGTGCGCAATCCTTGCCCAGTTATCGTTATCATAAATCTTGCTCCTGCTTACCAGCTCAGGATAGCTCATGATCTTCTGACAAGCAATCCCCAACTTAATTTCTGGGCGCAGTCCATTCTCAAATTTTAAACACTTAGAAGTCATTGCCCCATCAATATTGTAGTGAGGACAATATTGCACCAGCTCCTCAAACTTAGCAGCGTACTCTACTACAGTCATACTATCCTGCTTCAGCTCTAAGAATTCAATATCCTTAGCACTTCGAACATCTTCCGGAAAATACTTTTCCAGAAAATCTTTCCGAACCACCTCCCAAGTAATGGCAGTTCCAACAACTTCCAATCTTTGGCGACTGTTGTCCCACCAAGCTTCAGCCTCACCCTCCAGCATGTGAGTACCAAACCTCACCTTTTGCTCATCATTATAATCCATAGTCCTGAAAATTTTCTCAATTGCCTTCAGCCACTTCTGTGCAGCTTCAGGATCCAGAATTCCTCCTTCAAACGACGACGGCTTGTTGCTCCGAAACTGCGCCAAACTCTTGAATTGGGCATCTGCAGTTTGGTTCTGATTAGCAACCGCCTGCGTCATTGCTTGCATAGCAGCAGTCAACGCAGCATCGTTCCTTCCTGCCATACTGCTCAAAAATAACAACACCAGGTTAAAAGATACTCAACTCTATCCTAAAGGACAGACTCAACTCAACTACACTGGCCGGACGGACCGACCTGCTCTGATACCAATTGTAACACCCCACTTTCCACAACAATTAAAATAATAAACATTATAAATAAACATCAGAGTATTTCTTCCCAAGTGGGATATCACATAGCAAAACCAACATTTCCTTATAAAAAGGTTTTCTCCAAAATACAGCGGAAAATAACATAAATAGTAAAATCCAATAAATGTTTTGATACGTTCAAAGGAAAATAAAATACAAGTTCAACAGACAATAACAAAACACCCAAGTCCCGTGCTATGCATTAGAGCATCCTAGACTCGACTGGTACACCATAATCCAAGCTAGCTAAGTACCTGGATTATCTGTACTTCCGGAGAAGCACACACCACAACAACAATAACAAAGGGGTGAGAAAACATGATTAAAATATATTGGTAATTTAATACATGCAAATGAGGTAGTAAAACACACCAATATTCACCCCATAACACCAATCATCGAACCTACTGTTCAAATTACAATATATCATATTATAATGCAAATACGCAACTCAACACCATGCATGCGGTACTGACTCATTGGTTCATTCAATCGAACCCTGGACAGATCACTTACGCTCCTACTGAGATATGATCTATCCCCGATAGATCACTTACGCTCCTACTGAGATATGATTTATCCCCACCATTCTCTACAAAGGAGTACGGATGAATCACATACACTCCTCCTGAGCAAGGATTCAGCCCACCAAACACCATGATATGTACGACACCAATGCACGACAAACAAACTCAAGCACACTAAGTGCACACGATCCTCCTGATCACATCACCACACATCATATATATTACACCACAAATAAACACAAGCACACCAAGTGCACAATAATTAAACTCAAGTAAATAATCAATAAATCATTTCAATCGACCCATGGTTTAGTTACTATTTAACTAAACAATGACTCCCCAAAAATATTGGATATAAAAATATTTTGAAAATAACTATATTATCTATACCATGTTATAGATCTATTCAATAGCTTTCCAACACTTCGAACGAGGACTAAATCCGACTTACAGATCAAAAGTTATGGCCAAAATCGTCAAAACAAAAAATTCACCAATATACAGCTTTGAGTTGACCGCTGGGTCGGCGCATAGCAAACAGACGCGAAATCCAGAAAAACGCAAACAGTATGCATCGACCGCTGCGACGCATGAGTCGACGCATGCAGCGCAGAATGCAAAAATTTTTGTGTTTTCCACCGTTGGAGGCCTTCCGGACCTCCGATTTCAATTCCGTAAAAAGCCCCGGTTTCAGAATTCGAAATCCTACCATAATATGACAATTATAACAACCAACAACATATTTTTAAATATCATATCATCATATATCATATAACCATACTTTTCAAAACCATGGAATTTAGGGGTTTCTCTCCTAAATGTGATCCTACCCATCATACACTATTACACAATCACAATGATCATACGAAAACCCACCCTTACTGTCCAGAACTGTTATCCTGCTCAAATTCAAGCATATTTCTCCACTTCTATCTATTGTCCTCTCGATACTACAACCAATACACATTATCCTATCAATTTCTACCAGTTTTAACTTCAGAACCCACACTGATGTTCATCATCAGAACTATCAGAGTTACTCAGAACTCCACCCAAATTTACAACAACAATGGATGCACCAAATTCTACAATATCATACACCAAATTCACCCATATCAACAGCAACAACAATTATAAACACCAATTCACCAATTCATCAACATACAGGTCATATTCATCAAAATCCCTACGGGGTTAAGGAATCCCCTCTACCCAATTCATGTGATTACCAACCCCATTCAGTTTCTCCCCCCTTACCTGGATAATTGTTCTGATCGGTGAAGAGTCCTCCCAAGATTGGATAGCCTTGACCTTCTCTCTTCTCCTCCGTTCTTCGCTCTTCTCCCAATTCCCTCTTCTCCCGTTCTATCGTGTCCTCTCACTTCCCTCTTTCTAATTCCCTAATAACCTCTCACCTCCTATTTCCTTTTTAATTTCTAATCCCAAATAATAATAATAAAATAATATCACTAATAATACTAATAAAATAAATAGTATTATAATATACATAATATTATTAATAATAATATTAGTTCACCAAAATCATAACATTAATAATATTAGTAATAATATTCCACCAATAATATTAATACTAATAATAATAATAATAATAATAATAATAATAATAATAATAATAATAATACCGCCAATATTATTATTATCTATTATATTATTATATCCACACCAATTCACCACCAATAGTCCTCCTATACCAAGGACACTCACCCACCATAATCAAACACACCCCCACCAAAGGGCACGCCAAACAAAATAACACCAAAAATATTAAATAATTGAAATGGGTGTTACGTGGCTTATCTCTCAATGAATCAAGTCCCTCCCCACAGCACAGCAATAAATGATATCATGCGGGAAATAAATGCGGGAAAGTAAATACAGAAAGATAAAGCACATATGTACAACACCTAAAAAAGAAAAACAAACAAGCGCTAGGATTGACTCGCATAGGGGTTGTTCCTGTCCCCAGCAGAGTCGCCAGCTGTCGCTACTGCGAAAATCGAAGGCCGGCAATGACAGAAGAGTCGCCACCGTGCGTTATTTATGCCAAGAGAGGGAAAGGAAACGCTCAGAGAAAACCTAACAAAAAAAGGGATAAGGATGGTCATCGCAACCAAATCTCGGGTTCGGGAGTCGGTTACGCAAGGGGAAGGTGTTAGCACCCCTCACGTCCGTCGTACTCGACGGGATCCACGCTTGTTGTCTATCTAAAAGGGTGTTTTAAACTATCTAACTACATGCTTAAGGACAAAAGGAAAATAAGTGACTCGGAAAAGCAACGACGCTTTGTGCCTACGTATCTCATTTGAAATAAGAAGTCATAGTCAACGTAGTTTGCCTAACTACGGGTAAAAGGGGGGAAGGTTGCTCGCCAAGACATCGCGTCTTGTGCCTACGTACTCTCAACAGATATGAGAGATCAGAGCAAACGTAGTTCGGGGTAACGAGGAACACAAGTTTGTTCAACAGTTTTAAACGAGTAAGGTTAACAGTCAGTTCTAGCAGTTTGGTGTATGCAGCTCGACCTTTGGAGACTTAGGCGTTACCGTTTGCAGTAGAACTAAGGGTTAACAATACTCTTGTTATGAAAAAAGATTTCTCAAAGGATTAAAGGCCCCAAGGGCAAAGAGAATTTTGAATGATTGTTTTTGTGTTTTTTTTAGAGAAGAAGTGTTTTTGAATTGGTTTGCAATTCGTATTGCACTATAGACTATGACTTAGGAGTGAATGCGTCGCATATCATCCAAAGGGTGCTACACTAAACACTCAAGCCATTGAAGGGAGACCCTTCAACAACCATTTCCCAAATAGCTTAAGGCTCGTAACGTACAATACTCATTAACCTTTATTAGATGTTTTTGGATTGTTTAGGAGATGAGAGGAGAAAGACGCGCTAAAGGGGGACTAACTCAAACCTAAAGTTATCATGCAAAGTGCACCTAAAGTTGAGACAAAATGAAGCTACCTAATATTATCATACATGGTTAAGGTCCTAATGTCTATCATAATCAATCTTGAACAAGAAAGATTAAAGGTCCTAAGGGAAAAGGGACGAAAGAGGAAACAAAAACTACATAAACATGCGAGAATGCAAACATGGAATAAAGGAGGAAATTAGTGTGGGGAAGTAGCCTCCACATGCTCATCTCAACCTCAAACAACAATATGAAATGTGCAAGAAAATAATGGATAAGGAAATGCACCAATGAAAACAAGCACATGCGCCAAAATGGGATGAAATGGCCTAAACCAAACAACATCAACCATAAGGCACAAAATCAAGCACAAATGAAAGGTAAATAAGTCCTAAGACAAAATGTGAATGGGAGGCTAACATAAGGGCAGCAAGGACCTCATAAAATTCTCTCAACCATGAGCATCACCAACCAAAACAAAGAAGCATACAGAAAACACCATGATATGTCCTCAAGGATTCTATCATTCTAGGTATGCTTCAAGTACCTCCAAAGGAGGGACTAAACCACCTTAAATGACACTCCTATGCCATTGGACAACAAGGAACATGAATTAAAATGTATCAAAAGCAAAAGCAAATGAATCATAAAGAAGTGCACAGAAAACACCAAGAAGTGTCCTCAAGGATCCCACCACTTTAGGTAGGCTTCAAGTTCCTCCAAAGGAGGGACTAAGCCACCTTTAATGACACTCCTATGTCATTGGACAGTAAGGGACATGAAATGCGAGTTCTCAAAAGAAAAAGGCAAGTAAACCACAAGGAAATGCAAGCAAGTTCTCAAAGGAATGCAAGCATGCTTCAATATGAAACCCTAATTGGCAACTCAAAAGTAAACCCACAAAAGAGCAAGCTAAACACAATATAATGACCTAACAATGAGCAAGCATCATCCTTAACATGTTAGAAACATGAAACAATAGGCATTGAGAGCTTAAAGGATCCAAAATTGTCATATCCAAGTCAAACTAGGTCAAGATGTATGTGTGAACCTCCCTTTGAGTAACTTGACTTGCAAGTTACTCTAAAAATAGGAAAATGATTCAAAAATTAATAAATAAAATGCTAGAAGCTCATAAACATGTTGGTAATTAGAGGCCAAAAGAACTCAATCAAGGTCACTTCACAATATCACCATAGAAATTGATTCACAAGGGTGCCCCATTGTGAAGGAGGATTGTTTAGGGTCAAATGAAATGCATCAAAAGTCAACAAGTCAGGGGCACAATGGTCCTAAAAAATTCTTCAACTCATTATTGATATGAGGATTGAACCTTATTCATTGGAGCCAAAGGAAATGAGAGAAATAAACTCAAGAACAAAGTGTGTCACAATTTAACTCAAATAAAATAGTTCCAATATTTAAATCATTTTAAATTCAAAAATAAAATAATAAATTAAAATAAAAATATCCATAAAAAACTAGACATCTCAAAGTTCCTAAAAAGTATTTTTGGTGATTTTTTATGGCATTGAAACTATTTTATACGAAATAAATTGAAACAGCATCCAAAACAAAATTTAAAAAAAAAAAAAAAAAGAAATACAAGAAAAATAAATAAAACTGGGTGCTAAATAGCAACCCAGTAAAGGCAAAAAGCGGACTGGGCCTCCCTGAGGGGTGCTGTTATCATTCCACTTAAGCCCAACAACATTACAAAAAACAGAAAATAAATGGAAAAAGTTTGGTGGTAATAGCAAAGAAAATGAGAACAAAATGAAACAATGGGCCAAAGGGGGGCGCGAATAACATTTCACTTAAGCCTAACATAATATAAAAAATAAAACAAACTCAGAAAAAAAAAACGGGGGGGGGGGGGGGGGGGGGGGGGGGGGGGCGCGGCCGGCTGCCGAACTGGTTTTTCCGGTCATCCCTACCGGGAGGTCTGGCCGCCGCGGGTTCAACAACCCCAACCCGGATTTTTCATTTTTTCACCGTTTTGCGCGTTTTTTATACCAAAACTCATCTACTCATCGCAAAGATGAATAATATGCCATTATTTTTGTCAAAAAATGCTTAAATAAAGAGAAAAGAGAGCAACAAGGAAATGAGCAAAAACAAAAATGTTCACAAATGAAAACCAAATGATAATAATAATGATCTATGATGTACAAGGATGAATAATATGCAAAAATGGCATGAAATAGAAGCTTAAAACATGAGATATTTTGAAAAGTTAGTAACCTCAAAAAAAGCTTCAACAATGGTTCAATGTGCAACCAAAGCTTAAAATAAACTATCCAGAAATGTTCTAAATCACTCAAGGAAGGTGTTTGGATGTTTAAAAGTGGATGAAACTCAAGGAAAAAAAAAACGAAAATCACTTTTTTCTCACTTTTTCTCAAGTTTTCTCTCTCTTTTTCTCACCAAAATCTGAGTTATGAAGCTTGGGAATTGTTTCTGAGTTTATGTATGAATGATTTAGGTCAAAAGGAGGCCCAATGGAAGCTCATAAAGCCCAAAACAAATTTTGAAGTTTTCCCACTTTTTTGGCTTTGAAGGTACACGAAAATGCACTCTCTAGGTTGTCAAAGAGGCATGGTTCACTTGTACTATGTTCATGTTGATCCACCAAATGAGATTTGCTCCTTAATTTTGCTTTATGGTGGTTTTTTGAAATGTTACTTATCATTGAAGAAAGCTTGAAAATGGCCATTAATTTGAGTTCAAATTCCAAATCAAAAAATGGCATTGTGTTTGAAATGTTATTGGCACTCAAAAAATGCACAAAGTTGATTCAAAATGTTTCCAAATGAATTAATTGTGAATTTCCATTTTTAAAGCCTTTTCCATGAAAATTTCTCTAGCCATTCTTCAATCCAAGCCAAACCATTGATACCTTGATGTTTGACAATGAAAATGACCCCATTTGGAGCAACTTTGATGTTGGAAAGTTTTCCATTTGAAGTGTGCAAAGTGGTGAAATGGACCTATAATGAAAATGACCCGTAATCCTACTTTCCCAAAATACCCCTGTCTTGCAAGCCTCATAACTTGAGTTCTACAAATCAGATGAAAGACTACTAGTACTTTTTGGAAAGCTAAGACCATGCCCTAAAACTTTCATGTTGGACAAAAGTTGAGGAGAAACATACTTCCAGGTCAAAAATGGCTTGGAAGTTTGTTGACTTTTGTTGACCAAAATCACATTCCTCCGATGACCTGTAACTTGTTTGGATCATAACTGGAGTTCTATAGGTCCAACCAACGACTTCTAGTACTCAAATTAAAGCTAATAACATGCTCTACAAGTTCCATGTTGGCCAAAGGTTGAGATGAGACTTGTGTCTTGATATAGGTGGTCTTGAAGTTAGGCACTGAATAGGGGATTTTACACTGAGGAAGCTTAGAAACCCTAGCTTAGTAACTTCTCACACTCTTGATTCTTGATGAATTAATATTGAAATGTCATCTCGTACGTTTCAACATAACATTCCATGATCATAAAGACTTGTAATTGAGTCTTAATCTCCTTCAGTTTCACAGTTGACTTAAGGTTGACCAGATGAAAATCCTAATTGCACCAGCTTCCACTGTGGCCATTAGCACTTGGCATAAACACTTATATGAGCTCCATAGTAACCCTCAAGGCCTATAATGAGCTTCAATGACAAAATCCATCCATAAACATGGACTTGTGGTCTTCATATGACCTTCAAATGGCCTCCTAGACAGGAGGTGAACCACATACACTTATCGGTTCTCAAAGGGCTTTGTCCCTCTTCTGATGATGATAATCACTTGATAATTTGAATAAGACCTCTTGATTAGGCTTAGAACCCTTGTTAAACTCCTCTTGTAAAACACACATCTTTTGATCCCCTGTAAATGCAAAATGCTATGCAATGCGATATGCTAGAACAATGAAATGAAACATAAACCAAGTAAAGAAAAGGTCGGGCAAATTTTGGGGTACAACACATTGGAATATCCATCAGATTCATATCTTCCAGTTAAGGCAGTTATATGTTTGGTAGATTCTTCTTCAATATCACTGTCAGTGTCTTCATCTGTCCATGAAACAGCTAGACCTTTCTCATGTTTCTTGAGGTAGGTTGGGCATTCAGATCTGATGTGACCAAAGCCTTCACACCCATGACACTTTATCCTTTTGCTGTTCATAGGTTTTTCTTCAGTCCTAGTTCTTCTTTCTGCATCATGTGACTTTTCTATGTTAAGAGAGATGTTCTTGGCATTTGGTCTAGTGTCCATTCTTTTCGCAATCTTGTTGAATTGTCTTCCCAACATAACTAAGGAATTTGAGAAATTTGTATCCTCATCAGATTCATCTTCTCTTCCTTTAGTATTTGAGACAAAGGCTATGCTCTTTTTCTTGTTAGTTTTGTCACCAATTCCTACTTCAAAAGTTAAAAGAGACCCAATGAGTTCATCAACTCTCATTTTACAAATGTCTTGAGCTTCTTCTATAGCAGTTACTTTCATGTCAAATCTCTTTGGAAGAGATCTGAGGATCTTTCTTACCAGCTTTTCTTCAGACATCATTTCACCAAGAGCACTTGAAGCATTGGCAATCTTAAGAATATTCATATGAAAGTCATGTATGATCTCATCATCTTTCATTCTCAGGTTTTCAAACTTAGTAGTGAAAAGTTGAAGTCTAGACATTTTTACCTTGGATGTGCCTTCATGAGTAGTCTTTAGAATCTCCCATGCTTCCTTAGCAACAACACAATTGTTAACCAACCTGAATATGTTCTTATCAATTCCATTAAACAAGGCATTCAAGGCCTTGGAGTTTCCCAGAGCTAGATCATCTTCTTCCTTTGTCCATTCTTACTCAGATTTTAAATCAGATGTAGCCTTTCCATCTTTATCAATAATAACAGGATGTTCTCATCCCTTTATAACAGCTTTCCAAGCTTTGATGTCCAGAGATTTTAAGAAAGCAACCATCCTAGGTTTCCAGTAGTCATAATTGTTCCCATCCAGAACAGGTGGTCTATTCACAAATCCTCCTTCTTTGTCCATAGTACCAGAAAGTATCGTCCCTAGATCTCACCCAGAACCAGAGCAGGATGCCTGCTCTGATACCAATTGAAATTCTGGTATCAGATATTAGATGTCGAACGAGATGTCCACGATACAAATATCTGTTTGTCAAGAAAAAAGAAAACAACTGGACAAAAACAGATAAAGAGACACCGTAATTGTTAACCCAGTTTGGTGAAACACACCTACATCTAGGGGCTACAAAGCCAGGGAGGAAATTCACTATTAGTAGAATTAATTTAGAGCTAAACTCCCAGTTTACAACTCCTCACTTAATCTCTATCCAATGCAATTTCTGCCTAGAACCCACTAGACAAGAGACACCTCTCACTCCCCCTCAATCACAGCAGTGATAACAGTCAATACAAAGAAAAGACTTTAGAAGACACTCTTCAAAGTCACAACTTGATCTTGCTTAAAAGCTTCAATCAAGTACAATACACTCTTGCTTAAAAGTTTTGAGTGAACAATTAACAATTAACAAATAACAACCTAGTCCAATTCACACATTAAACAATGAGTGAATGGCTCACAAAACTAACACATATGAAGCCTAAACTTAAACAGATGCACATGTTTTTTAATCCTTGCATCTCTGATCTTCAAGCTAGGGTTCCAGCCTCCTTAAATAGTAATGCACAATGGGCTTGGGCTGTGCCAAAAGTAACAGCAACAATCTTCATAAACAGCAGCAATCATTCAGATTTGATTTGACCAATCAAATCAAATCATATCAGTCTTCAAATCTTTAATTAATCTCCTGATATTAAATCCAAATCAAATCCCATCTGATCCAAAAAAAATGCATCAGAAACACCTTCATTAACACACTAGAAACATGCAGTTTCCACATCAGACAAGTGCAACCAGCTTGCACAAAAAGATATGCTCACACATACACTCATACAGAATGTTTAGATCATGAGTGTCAAGACATCTTGTTTGACATCATGAGAAAACCTGTTACAAGTCACAAAATAACCTGCTAATCCTGACAGAAAGATGTCATGACATCCTGTAGGACATCTTGTGATTAAATCTAGTTTTAGCAAAATACCTGCCAATCAAGAACTAACAGTTTACACCAGAAGCAAATAGAAATCAAACAATCAAACACACTTGTTGATGCAGATCCTATTTCTTCTCTTCCCTTGATTCAAGCTGAATCAAGTCCTTCGAACGCAATGAATAAACCTCCGACTACGACACACCCTTTGAACAACCCCACGATCTTCAAATCTTGCTCGGCTGATTTCAATCACCACACGTCGAACCCGAACCTTCCTCTCACAATCCTTCGGTTACTGCTACTAAACCGACAGAACAACCCATTCTTTGATTACCTTCGCTCGGATGAATCTGTGATGGACTAATTTGTGAAAAAAACCCCCAAAATCCAAGATTCTTGGAGGACAAAACCCTAACGGTTTTATTCAAGAAAAACATACTGATTTCTCAACCCAAACCCGATTACACCAATCTTATGTTTGGACATTATCACCTCTAACAAGCAGAATGCACAATAAAAATAATTATGTGTAGTTGTTGAGACAATGCAAGAGGATGAAGATGATGAGAACAATCAGTATCTATTTTCACTTTTCTTGTTTTTCAAGTGTATATGAAATTAACAGCGAAACTCACTTTATATACAAGACAAAACTAATTAACAAACATAACAAATACAAAGACAGTTTCACATAATAAATTTTTAACTGAAAATACGCGAGCGGTCGACCTATGTAGAAAGGAGGGTTGACCTGAGCTTGCCCAAATTTTTGATTATGCAAAAAACAAAACTTTGCATCTACTCTCAGGTCATGCATCGACGGAAAGCATGCATAATTAAACAAATAGAAATGGACATAGTATGAGTCGACCGGAGGGTCGACACGAGCATTCCTAAGAGTAGACCATTCAAAAAGCGTTATGTATGAGTCGACCGAAACTAGGTTTGAGTCGACTCAAAGCCATAAAATATGCAAAAATGCATATTTTTAGGTATCAAGCAACTTTTGAGGTACTCTATCACATAGTAAGCTTGACAAGCTTGACCAACCCTACATGAAGCATATATTTAGCAATGAATTTCATAAAAGAAGATAGATAAGCAAGTTTCATCCATTTGCAACAGGTTACACATAACACACATTCACATATAATGCAGTTAATGAAAGCATATAAATGGATAAATAGATCAATGCTTAATAGAATAGTAATAATCATTATTTCATAATTATCAATAAGCATGTCTTCAAAAGCAATTAAGTACATGAACCATTCTATAATAAATGTTAATGAACACATGTTGACATAAGATGCAAAACGAAATATGCAAGACATCCTCAGGGTCTCCTCCCCCTAAAGTGATATCCGCATCCTTGAAAGGGATATTTCGGAGGCAGTTGCGCATCAGCTCTTTCTGTGTACTCCAATACCGCTCTATTGAGTGTGTTGAAGCTGGTGGTAAGGGCTCGACGTTGACCTACTGCAGTTTCAACTATCCCATCTATCCTCCCCATTACAGCTGATGAAAAAGCATTAAAGTCTTCCGTGTGAGCTTGAAATTGGTTATGCAATTATAAGAATCGCTCATCCTGGGTAGTCATGAAGGAAGTTTGCTCAAGCTTCATGGTCCTTATCATATCGAGGAGTTCATCTGTATTTTGTTGGGGACACGGAGGAGATGGAAGTACATAGCTCTAGTAAGGGGTGTCTTGGTGATCCCAATTTTGTTGTGGGGTGTAATTGGCACCTAACAATGTCCAGCTAGTGTTTTTCCAGATACCCCACCCTTGGTCATCATCATGTGCCAAGTGAGGTGATTAGTTTAGTCACCCACTATCATATCGGTCATTAGTCTCCATAGGATGTCCATCTACTTCTTCTTCTTCTTCTTCTTCTTCTTCTTCTTCTTCTTCTTCTTCTGCTTCCTCTATCTGGTCATCACTTTCATCCAATTCTTCCAACCGAGAGGTAGTAGCCTTGACAATGAATCGATAACGGCTCTCTCTTGAATCCCATATATAGCCCATAATAGTAAGAGTCTTTTGACAAAGGACACGTATGATAGAACGGTTCCTCTACCAGAATCCTTTAGCAAATAAATTCTACTGGCAATGTAGTGAGGCCAACTGATCTTGATCTTTTTCTTAAGAATGTAAACCAAGTGTACCTCGGCTTGATCCACTCGAGAGTAGCCGTCTTTCTTTGGCTGCGGAATATGCGACACAATCCATTGCAGTATTCTATCAACCGATTTTAGTTTGCCTGTTGTGATTGTTTTTGGAAAGAGGTCGCTTGCTACAATGTCGTCCCCATATGGTTTCTTTAGCATTGAGTTTAAGGCTTCTTTGAAATTGTAGCCTACCACAATACGAGCATCCATGGCCTTAATAATTGGCTCAGCGGATACAGGTGACATGTCAAACAAGTTTTTCCATACCAAGTCATTTACACGGGCCTTGGTATTTCCCAGCTTTGTGGTGAACTCAAACCCTTGAAATTTACCCCAAATACCTGTGTAAAAGATCCTCACTAGATCTTTGTTGTATTTAATATCACACTAAAAAAAATTGTTGAAATCTTGAGCATCCAAAAGATCAATTACTTCTGCAATATGCATTCGCTCATCAACCTTTCTATAGTAAGCATGTTGCTTAACTATAGATCGTTTGATAAAGTTCTTTTCATAAATTTCTAAAAATTCAGGAGGTAATAGAGAAACAATAGTTACCGGTAAATTTCCTCTTGATGGACCGGCATGAGTAGATGGTGCTCTGGTGGTTCTCTTTCCAGTGGTTCTTGTAGACATTTTGATTACTTGTGTGGAGATGAAGAATTTAGATGCAGAAATTTACTCTTGGAGATGGAGAGAAGAAAGTAACTTTACCTTTTTTATGGAGAAGTTAGGTTTTGTATAGAGCTTTGGGAAGAATAGAGGAAGAGAGATAGCCTTGAATAGGTGTAATGCTCAATGCAAATGTTAATGATGATGAATTAGAATACACAACATGATTTAAATGCATTAAAGATGACAGAATATGAATAGTTCATCAATACTCTATCAAAATTTTCGCGCGATGAGTCGACTGGAAAGGTCATGCGTCGACGCACACTGTGTTAAAAAAATACTTAGAAGTTTTTAGAGTATGCGTCGACCATAGGGTCGACCCGAACATACCCGCTTTACAGACATGAAAAAAATTTGGTTTTGTGAGTCGACCGGAACACTGTGTAGGTCGACTCATACAGGTAAAAATAGCAAAAATCATCAATTTTTGGTTCAAAAAGCATTCAAAGAGACATAAATAAACATCCTATTCATATTCAAACATACAAGGGAATGAAATAAGCGTAATTATAGAATAAACGACAACAATAACACACAATTTGATACATTACTTTATATGAACAAGGGAAGTACGAGGGTTTCTAAATAAGGAAAGATAGTACCTAAACTCTAATTGTTAGCTAATGCCCTCACATATGGCTCTAAACTTCTTCATTTTTTAGATAAAAGATGAACAAAGCACATAGAGAGATAAATATAGAGCATACGAAAGTTATTCCCTAAACACGATCTGAGATGTCGAGGACACCGAGGTCCTTATGGATGTGAACAAAAGGCTCTGTAGCGAATGGTTTTCTAAAGATATCCGCAGGTTGATTTTTAGTATCAATATGCTCAAACACTATGTCGCCCTTCTCCACATGATCCATAATGAAGTGGTGGTGTATTTCGATATTCTTGGTGCGTGAATTTAGCACGGGATTCTTGGTTAGGTTAATAGCACTTGTGTTATCACAAAAAATGGAACACGATCAAGTTTTAAGTTAAAGTCGAACAATTGTTGCATAAGCCATAAGACATGAGCGCAACAACTACCGGCCACAACATATTTCGCTTTGGCTGTTGACAAAGCAACAGAAACCTGATTTTCGCTATGCCAACTCACCAAAGAATTTGAAAACAGATGACATGTGCGACAAGTGCTTTTCTTATCTGATTTTCAAGTAGCAAAATCGGAATCAGAAAAGCCAACCAAGGAGCAATCGTTTCCCTTAGAATACCAAAGCCCATACTTTGGAGTACCAGAGAGATATCTAAGTATGCGCTTTATTGCGTTTAAGTGAGATTCTTTAGGAGATGACTGATACCTTACACACATACAAAAACTAAACATAATGTCGGGTCTAAAAGCGGTGAGATAAAGGAGAGATCCAATCATACCTCGATACTTTTTCACCTCTACATCCTTACCATTTTCGTCTAGGCTAAGATTCACACGTAGGCATTGGAGTGTCGATAGCCTTTGAGTTTGCCATGTCAAAACGCTTGAGAAGCTCAAGGCAGTATTTTATCTGGTTCACAAAAGTACTCTCCTGTAGTTGCTTGATTTGCAATTCGAGGAAATACTTGAGCTCCCCCATCATGCTCGTTTTAAATTCTCCCTGCATTAATGTAGAAAACTCCCTTACTAGATTCATGTTATTTGATCCAAAAATGATATCATCAACATATATTTGTACCAAAATCAAGTGTTTTCCTTGACGTTTAGTTAAAAGAGTTGTGTCAACCTTTCCTCTTGAGTACCCTTGATGAAGGAGAAACTTGCTTAGACGGTCATACCAAGTGTCGCATCGCTGCGAAAAAGGGGAAGCCGACTGACTGAAAGAAGAGTCGCCACCGTTTGTTATTTATCCCAAAGAGAGGGGAAGGAAACGATCAAAGAAAACCTGACGAAAAGGAAAAGACAAGGTCATCGCAACCAAATCTTGGGTTCGGGAGTCGGTTACGTAAGGGGAAGGTATGAGCACCCCTCACATCCGTTGTACTCAACGAGATCCATGCTTGTTGTCTAATCTATGGGTGAAAACTATCTAATGCTACGGCTAAGCGGGGGTGAACAAAAAGAACTGACTTGATAGGACATCGCCGCCCTATGCCTACGTATTCCCTCGTGCAATGGGAAAGTCAGAGTCAACGTAGTTCGGGAAACTACGGGTGATGGGGGGAAGGTTGCTCGCCAAGACATTGTCGTCTTGTGCCTACGTATCCTCATCTTGTATGAGAAATCAGAGCAAACATAGTTCGGGCTGACACGACCACCGGTTGGTTCAAGTGTTTTAATGAGTGGGGGTAAATAATTGTTCTAGCAGTTAGGGACGACGCCTGTTTGCGGTAGAAAAAAACTTAGCACACTCTTTCTGAAAATGAGTTTCAAACAATCCCGAAGGATAAAAAGGTTTGATGTTTTGTTTGTGTTTTTATGAGAAGAAGTGAATTGAGTTAGATTTAAAACTTATGTTGCACTAAAGACTATGACTTGAGAGTGAATGCGTCACATATCGCCCAAAGGGCATACGCTAAACACTCTAGACAAGGTGAGAGGAGGCCCCTCACTTATCATTCCTCAAATACTTAAGGCTCGTAGCGTACAACAAGTGTTAACCTTTATTAAGTGTCTTATGAAAGTTATGAGATGAGAAGAGAAGACACAAGACTCTAAGGGGGACTGATCAATCCTAATGTTATCATGCAATGTGTTCCTAAAGTAAGGATTGAAAGGGGAAGATCTATCCTAATGTTATCATGCAATGTCTTCCTAAAGTTTGGATTGAAAGGAGAAGATATATCCTAATGTTATCATGCAAAGGATTGAAAGCCTAATGTCTCTCCTACTCCCATCTTAAACAGAGGGACTAGGAATGCTAAGGGATCATGGCAAAAGAGCACAAGTAAACACTTAACAACTCAATCACAGATGAAAAGAGATGAAGGATGAAAGTGACTTAAACAAGTCAATGCAATAAGAGATGCAAACATGAAATGCAAACACAAATGCAAATATGAAAATATGCAACAAGACTAAAAAAACAAGAGACTCAAACACAAAGATATGACTTAAATAAGTCAAGAAGGATGAGATGAAATGGGAGGAGCAAACTCCTACAACCATCAACCATCAATCATCAAAGAAGGATAATGCTATCCTAAGATGCATACACAAATAAAAGAGGGAGGAAAAAGTATGGGGTAGCCACCACCACAAGCGCATCTCAACCATACAATCCTTGTAACACAAGTAAAACAATGCAAACAAAACAATGCAACATAACCACCAATGTTCATGACAAACCCCAAGTGTAAACAAATGACACCACATCATCATGAACAAATGATAAAACCACTAGGGCAGAAGTGAATCATCAAGAGGAGAGGCTCAAATCAAACTTAAAGCAAGAGGCAAGGCACAAGTATGATCATATGAAGTGAAGGAACCAAAGTCCTAACACAATCTCAACATTTAAGACAAGTGGGGAAACATGATTCAAAGGTGACTTGTGATGCAAGTTACACATGTAAATGACCTAAAAAAGGTAAAACAACACCTCAAGTATATTAAAATGAATCAACAAAGCTCAAAAGATGCATAGGGGGTCACTTGAGATCATATGCCAAAGAAACTAGGTCAAACTATCATGTGTAAACATCCCTAAAAGATAACTTGACTTGCAAGATTCACCAAAAATAGAAGAAAGCTGAATAAATATCAAATAAAATCTCAAGCCAAGATTGATCAATCAAGAAGCAGCATGTAAAACCTCATGAGCAAAACCAACTCAAGGCACCACCAAATAATTCCAAGAAGGAATGGCGTTCCACCTTATCGAGTACATGTCGAGGGTCAACAAAAGTCAAAACAAAACCACAATAAAAATTGATCATTAATAAACCAAATCAACCCTCGAAGATACTTCAATCCATCATCTAAATGGTAGAGAAGAATTGGTCATAGAGAATTTAGAATTAGGGTTCAAATGATCAAGATCAAATAAGGTGAACAACATAAAACACATTAAAAGTTAAATTCCGAATAAAATGTGAAAATTAAATGGAAAATAAAATAAAAATGTTGGAAAATTAAATAACATGTTGAACAAACAGAAACTGATTTTTGTTGCATTTTTGTGAAATCAAAACTATTTTAAATCAATTAAAAGGAAAACTAGAATTAAAATGAAATTGAAATAAACAAAATCCAAAGGGGGTGAAACGAGTAAAACCAGAATACATTGAATTCAGGAAAAACGCACGCATGGGCCAGGAATTGGGAGTTGTGAATAGCACAACTAGGCCCATGAACCCAGAGTTTAATGAAACTCTGCGTTTCATTAAACTGAGGTGGAGTCAAAATGCACGCGTGGCCAAGTCAAGCGAATCAAAGTGTAACACGCCACATGGTCAAACATTCAAACACAAGGTGACTCAGCATTAACCAGAGAGATGACTGGACGCCGGAGCTAGGGCTCCGATCATCTTCTCTGGCCAGCTCGCCGGAGACCAGTCAAAAATTCTCAATAAAAATGGGAAATGCTGGTACCGTTCGAAAGCCCCTATCATAAGGAACTCAAATCCACCAATCATTTCTTAAAAAGGTTCTTAAACAAGCTGTAAAATGGACCACGATTTTTGAACATGTCAACTGATATCTCATCATACAAGCGTGAAAACATGTCAAACATTGCCTATGTTGCATAGGACTTCAGGTGCAAACGAGGATGAGCCTAATGCAAGTCTAGAATGAGAGAAATAAGTTGAAGAAAACCTACCAAATGGAGTAGTTTCGTTGACTCTTCAAACCTCAAGCAAGCTTCAGTTTATCACCTCCAATCTCTTCCTTTAGCTTCACTGATGATGATTCCAGCCAATGTTTGAAGTAAAACCTTAGGGAATACAAGATTCGAAGAAATGAATTTTGGAGAAATTTTGGAGCTCTCTTTTCTCTCTCACACAGCTACACTAGTTTTGAGCATCTAGGGCAAACATTTGACTCTTATATGAGGGCTTTGTAGTGATCATGCAGGCCCATGTTGGCTGCATTGTATGATTTCAAATTTTTAAACACTTCAATTTACTCATACACACGGGTTAGGCATTTTTCACTCATTAATGGGTAAGCAAACAAGCATTTGAGGAGTGTGTAAATGAACCATGTAATCTTTAATCATGTAGAACCAATTGGGATAAAGTTTTATGTCATGACATTTTGTAGTGAAAAATGTGAAAAAGTGGCATATAACATCCTTTCATGTTGGTCCAAATATGTTAAAAAAATAGCAAGACCAAAGTTTGATGTCATTATAGTGTGAAAAATTCAAAAACAAAGTCATTTGGGGTGACTTGTAAATGAAGAAAGCCGAACCATGTCTAAAAGTTCAATTTTCACCTTAAAAATGGTCCACATGATCACATAATCCATCAAACCTCATGGAAATTAAGCTCATGATGAAGTTGAATCAATGTGACACAACATTCATGTGGCACAAAATTGGATTTGAAGTCTCCAAGTTCATGGAATTGACCATTGAAGAAAATGACCTATAATGAACTTTCCCAAAATACCCTTGCCTTATAAAGACCATAACATGAGATGTACGCATGAGAATGGGGACTTCTAGGAATTTTTGGAAAGCTAAGATCATGAGGAGAAACTTTCATGTTTGCTTGAAAGTGAGGAGAAACTTGGTTCCATGTCAAAAATGCTTTGGAAGTGAGTTGACTTTGAGTTGACCAAAATTCTCTTCCTCTGAGGACACCAACTTGCTGACACCATAACTTGAGGTGTACAACCTCAATGGATGAGTTCTTGTACTAAAAGGAAATATTGAAAGATACTTAACAAGTCCCATGTTTACATGAAAGGGAGATTGAGCTTGCATCATAGGAAAACTTGTCCTTGAAGTTAGGCACTAAAGAAGGGGATTTTACACTGAAATCATCTGAAACCCTAATTTAGCAACTCCTTGAACTCTTGAATCTCTTTGATTTGATCTTAACATGAAATCCTAGATGCTTTGGGATGACTTCCCATGGCCTCAATAACCTAGAACCAAGTCTTAAACCCTCTCAAATCCACAGTTGACTTTGGGTTGACCAGATGAAATCCTAACTCCACATCCTTTGATTGAGGCTCTTGCAGATGAAATGTATGACCATAAAATGTTCATAAAGACCTCTCAAGACACACATTGAGCTTTTGAACCATGCTTTATCCAAGTAAGTGATCTCATGAATCTCTGATGACCCTTTGATGATACTCAAGATAGGAGGTGACACCCGTATACAAACTTCTCCTCTCAAGGTGCTTTGAAACCCAATCTGATGGTAATGAACCCTGATGGCTTGCACATGATACCCTTGCTTGAGCTTGAGCATGAATCTCTCCTCTTGAATGGAAAAACAAACCTCTCTTGATCCCCTTTTAAAGATAATGCTATGCAAATGCAGAAATGATAAAATGAGATGAAACATAAGCCAAGTTAAAGGAAAAGGTTGGTCAAATTTTGGGGTACAACACCATGCCCAAAATCACATTTTAATTTGTCCACATGAATACGATACTCATGGGATTCAAACCCTAGAGATTGGGTAACATAAACCTCTTCATTTATATAACCATTAAGGAACACACTTTTTACATCCATTTGAAATAGTTTAAAATCTTTCGCACAAGCGAAGGAAAGTAAAAGGCGTATAGCCTTGAGTCGGACAACCGACACATAAGTTTCCTCATAGTCTATTACTTCCTCTTGGTTATATCCCTGCGCGACCAAACACGCCTTATTTTGAGTTATTACTCTGTTCTCGTCCAGTTTATTCCTAAACACCCATCGAGAATATTGTCAATATGATGGTCTTTAGAAGACTTATATGCTGGAGGGAGATCATCGGCGTTAGATGGATGAACTTCCTTAATACCCTTATGGTGGTTATATTTTTCCTCTTCAACTTTGACTGGGTTAGGTTGATTAGTTCATGTCTCAGCACCCTTGAGTATGTCTTCAGAAGATACACCTGTACCATGAAATGAACTACCTTTTCTGACACTTTTCGGATAAGACTCATCAAATGTGACATGAACAGACTCTTCAATTGTAAGTAATCTCTTATTGTATATTCTATAAGCTTTACTTGACTGAGAGTATCCGAGAAAGATACCTTCATCTGCCTTGGAGTCAAATTTTCCAAGACTTTCTTTTCCATTGTTTAACACGAAACACTTACAACCAAAGACATGAAGGTGAGACACATTTGTCTTCCGCCCTTTTAAAAGTTCATACGGAGTCTTGTTGAGAATAAGGCGGATGAGCACCCTATTTAAAACATAACAAGCCGTACTAATGGCGTCAGCCCAAAAATATTTAGGAAGCCCACTTTCGTTGATCATAGTTCTTCCTAACTTTTCCAAAATTCGATTTTTACGTTCCACGACCCCGTTTTGTTGAGGGGTGCACGGAGCAGAGAAGTTATGATCAATTCCGTGTCTACCACAATATTCCTCAAAAAGGTAATTCTTAAACTCACCCTCATGATCACTTCTAATTGATATGATGTTTGTGTTTAACTTATTTTGAGAAAGTTTAGCAAAATTTTCAAAGGCAAAGAATGTATCATTCTTTCTAGCCAAGAAGATAGTCCAGCAAAATCTAGAAAAGTCATTGACTATAACAAAACCATAATAGTTGCCACCTAGACTCTTAATTCTATATGGCCCAAATAGATCCATATGAAGAAGTTTAAAAGGTCTCGTAGTTGAAACAGTGTTTTTAGATTTAAACGAGATCCTTGTTTGCTTCCCCATTTGGCATGCATCACATAAGTGATCCTTGGTAAACTTAATTTTGGGTAAGCCAATAACTAGGTATTTTGAAACTATCTTGTTTAGCAAGTCAAAATTGACACACGCTAAACGTCTATGCCATAACCATGAGTCCTCACTCATTGTCATGAGACATTTATCACTACTCAATGATACTTTACTCAAGTCTAGCATATAGACATTATTTACCCTCAAGCCATTAAACACATCCTTCATTTTATAATTGTATTCAATTAAGCAACAATCTTTTGAAAAAGATAATTTGTATCCCTTGTCACATAATTGACTAATGCTAATGAGGTTGTGTTTAAGGCCCTCGAGTAGTAATACATCAGAGATAGTAGTAGATGAGAGATTACCTACACTACCTTTTCCAAGTATTGCTCCCTTGTTGTTGTTTCTATAGGTTACAAATCCTTTCTTCTTTTCCACAAAGTCAATGAAGAGATATATGTCTCCTGTCATATGTCTTGAGCATCCACTGTCGAGATCCCATATTCTCTCGGTAGTCTCAAGACTTTGTACGTATGAACACAATTAACGAAAATAGGTACCCAATTATTTATTGGGTCCTTGATTGTGAGTGAAATCTTGGTTGCATTTAGGAAACCATTGATAAACCCCTTTAGGAACTAAAAATCTCCTAAAGCGACATTTAGCAATGGTGTGACCCTTCTTGCAACAATACAAGCAAGTAAAGTTAACTCTTGTATCACTTTTGCTATCTTGATTTTTGACCACATATGTATATTTTTGATAAGGATTAACCATACTTTTTCTAAAATGTGCTCTATCAATAGCAAACATGATTTTGGGTTCTAGAGCCTTGTTAAGTTTGGCCTTGAGATATCTAACCTCATTTTTCCAAATGTAACAAGTATCACACCCGAAGTTAACCACCCTTTTTCTTACTTCCTCACAATCCACCTTTGTTCCTTCTACTATGGAGGCCTTTAGAGCCTCTAATTTCCTTTCGGAATCGAGAATCTTTTGCTCTAAGTGAGCAAACATTTGTTTGTTTGAGGCCAACCGTTTAAAGGCTTCCTTGGCTTCATGGTGTAAGGTATCAAAGGCAGTTTGTAATTCGGAGTGAGACAATCTAGTAGAGTTTTATATTTTGCATGTCGTACCTTTTTGTTTTTCTTCTTTTGATGAGCCGAGAGATAAAGGTTGACGAATTCTTCTTCGTCAATAGAACTATCATCCTCGGATGACTCGCTATCGCTTTCCCATGCGATGTAAGCTCTTCTAGGCTTAACTTGCTTCTTGTGTGACTAATTACTCTCCTTTCCTTTGTCCTTTTTCATCAAAGGACAATCCGGCTTGTAATGTCCAGCTTTTATGCAATTGAAGCACGACCCTCTAACTCTACTTCCTTTGTTGTCCTTATTCTTAGAAGATTTTGATTGTTTTCTGAAATTGACTAGATTCTTTTCGGAATGTTGGATACCATTTTTCTTTACATAGCGATTATATCGCTTCACAAACAGCCTCATATCCTCATTCTTTTCGTCATCTTCGTCATTACTCGAATTGCAATCACTCAGCTCTTTTGCATAGGACTTTGAACAAGAAGCCTTTAGAGCTATAAACTTATTTTCCGCATTTTTGATCTTCTCCTTCTTTTCCATTCTCAAATTGCTCAAGACTAAGAAGCACTTGTTCGTGTTCTTGAAGCTTTCCAAAGAGTGTTGTAAGGTCCAAGGTCATAAGATCATTTGCTTCCTTTATGGCGGTGACTTTAGGTTGTCATTCCCTACTAAGACATATTAAGACTTTGTTAGTTGCAACATCATTGGAAACTGGTCTACCAAGTGAATTTAGTCTATTGATAAGGTGAGAAAATCTCTTTTGCATGTCAGCAATTGTTTCCCCTTGCTCCATGTGAAAGAGATCAAACTCTTGTGTCAAAGTATTGATTCTAGCTAGTTTGACATCATTTGTTCCCTCATAGGCAACTTGTAATGAGATCCACATAGCCTTAGCATTCAAACAATGGGAAACTCTATAGTATTCATCAACTCCCAAGGAGGAGATCAGAACATTTTTAGCCTTCCAATCGTAATTGTACTTTTTCTCGTCTTCATTATTCCATTGTGCTTTAGGCTTAGGCACAATCATGTTATTTTCATCGGTCATGGTTATTTCCATAGGACCATTCAATATAACATTCCATACCTTCCTGTCAATATGCACATGCATACAGTCTTTCCAATAACTATAGTTTTCACCATTGAAAACAGGTGCTCTATTATAAGCCCTTTTTGATTCGTTAGCCATTTTCTAAGAAGTTATATGTGAAGCACAGAATGAACCGGTGCTCTTGATACCACTTGTTAGACGATGGCGCAGATCTAGAAGGGAGGGTTGAATATATCACTTGTTAAAATTAGAGTCGGCGCTACCAATATTTGGTTTTAAAAATGTTTTAGGCGGAAGCGGCCGAGGAACTATATTCGTCTAAAATGAACCCTTACTGAAAAATCGAATATGCGCAAAGCCTATGGAATTCGATAAAAACAAAATTTAAGAATCACTAATTTGAACAGCATCAATTAGATTTTATTCACTATAAGGTTTTACTATTTCCAATGCTTTAAAAATATAGTCAATTTGAAAAGACAACACAATTGTTTGTTGTTCACACAACTGGTCAAACACTTGGAGTGCAAGGCACCACAAGTGAATTCCAATATGAGAGTAAAGTGCTCATGTGTATAATTACAATCAAGGATTATAATAAGCTTAAAAAATGGTTCAGCACTACTCACATCAGAATTTTGATTAATAGAATTGTTTGCACTCAAACTCAGAATTTAAGCAATTTAAAAGTAAAGAGAGAACACCAATTTGTTGAGGCAATCTAAAAATAGAATTGAGACCTGTATATAGATATAACCTGTTGGTCAATATTTACACGAGA
This sequence comes from Lathyrus sativus, assembly GCA_963859935.3. Lineage (NCBI taxonomy): Eukaryota > Viridiplantae > Streptophyta > Magnoliopsida > Fabales > Fabaceae > Lathyrus > Lathyrus sativus. The sequence goes on from OZ012741.1 coordinate 175,058,426, forward strand.
AGCAAATATAAATCAAACAATCAAACACACTTGTTAATGCAGAGCCTATTTCTTTTCTTCGCTTGATTCAAGCTGAATCAAGTCCTTCGAACGCGATGAATGAACCTCCTACTATGGCGCACCCTTTGAACAACCCCACGGTCTTCAAATGTTGCTCGGATGATTTCAATTACCACGTGTCGAACCCGAATCTTCCTCTCATAATCCTCTGGTTACCGCTACTAAATCGACAGAAGAACCCGTTCTTCGATTACCTTCGCTCGGCTAAATCTGTGATGGACTGATTTGTGCAAAACCCCCTAAAATCCAAGATTCTTGGAATACAAAACTCTAACAGTTTTATTCAAGAAAAACCTACTGATTTCTCATCCCAAACCTAATTACACCAATCCTATGTTTGGATGTTATCACCTCTAACACGCAGAATGCACAACAAAAATGATTATGTGTAGTTGTTGAGAAAATGCAAGGAAGAGGATGAAGATGATGAGAACAATCAGTATCTATTTTCACTTTTCTTGTTTTTCACGTGTATATGAAAGGAAGAGAAAAACTCACTTTATATACAAGACAAAATTGATTAACAAACATAACAAACACAAAGACAATTTCACATAATAAATTTTTAACTGAAAAATACGCGAGCGGTCGACCTATGCAGATAGGAGGGTCGACCTGAGCTTACCCGAATTTTTGATTGTGCAAAAAAGCAGAACTTTGCATCGACCGGGGAAGGTCATGCATCAACGCAAATCATGCAGAATTAGACAAATAGGAATTGACACAATATGAGTCGACCAGAGGGTTGGCACGAGCACTCCTGAGAGTAGACTATTCAAAAAGCTTTCTGTATGATTCGACCAGAACTAGGTTTGAGTCGACTCAAAGCCATAAAATATGCAAAAATGCCCTTTCAAAGATAAGTGGTAGTCTCTTTATTTGAGAAACTTATCCTTTCTTGGTGGTGTGTAAATCCCCTTTCGAAGATAAGTAGCAGTGTCTTTTGAGAAGCTTATCAGGGTGTTTCCCCGTGAAGTCCAATTATTTTGGCATACAGAAGAGTTTAATTACCCTGTATTTTTCCTGATGTTTCCTGAAGATCCCATTTGATCTCTTCGTTTAAGGAATTTCCAAAGGCTTGGATGTTATTTATTGTTTGAAAACTCCAGCATTTCTTTGCATGATCCTACTGCTATGTGGATCCTGCTTTACCTTTTTCCCTAGAGTGTCAGCCGGTCATGCCTGAACCTATTGGTCACTATGCTGGATTTTCCCCAGTGGAGACCGTCTTTCTGGTTCTATCTCCATCGAGGATCTCTTGTTGTCTTTCTTTCTAAAGTGTCAGCCGGTCATGCCTGAACCTGTTGATCCATCACTTTAGATTCCTTTAGTGTTCTCTCGTTTCCCCAGTACGTTGTCATCTTTAGTGAAAGGTTACTCATTGTGTTGACCTTATCCCTGTTTGTTTTCGTTTTCGTCTGCATTTTGCATTTATCATTCCATCATTTTTGTCATATTAGAGTTCATTGAATGTCAACATTTGCAGGTCAGTTTCTATTGTCCATAGCATTGCATGTCATGGCATCTAAGGGCAAAATTTTCGATTATGTATATTTAAATACCTTTCACCATGATTTCATGAAAATTATCATCGCTCATATCATCCGGTGAATATATTTAAATAGGGGCAACTGTTATACCCCAAATTTTATCCTTAGATTCTTTGATCTGTTGCATCTCATCTAGGTAAATCATCCATGCATAACTAACCAATTTTTTAGTTTTTATTTGTTTTGTGAAGATAGGTTGCTGAAAACGATTCAGCGGTCATAAAGGCATTATCTATGCTCTTAGTCCCCTACAAGTGATGTCGAATTCCTGTGGAGATGAAAGGAGGATACGCCCTCATGGTTTCTTAATCAGTATAAGTTCAATTTTCCTCAAGATTTCTTAGAGGTTACCTCAAGGAGAATTATGGCTTTCATCCCATTGGTTCTAAATATGGTCATCTGAACGTCGGTAATGAGTTTCGTGGCAAGTGGCATTACGAGTTATCTCATCAGAGGGAATGTGATTAAGATAAGCGCGGTATAGGAGACTGAGAGTTTCATTGATTCAAGAATGTTTGAAGTGGCATCAAATTTTAAGTTAAGGATGGAAGAATATTCGTGTGATTTTTTTTTGGGATTCAAGTAACAAGTGGGTTGTCCAAAACCATTATCCACCTTTCATATCCAAATCCAAATCTGTTTTTATCCAATTATCAAAATTTATAATCCATTTTTTCTCTCATTATCCGTTTTTCATTTTTTTCATAACCACTATCCACATGTTAATCCATTTCTTTTTTCCTAACCATTTTTCTATCCAATTAAAACCATTTTTCTATCCAATTAAAACCATTTTCATGTCCAAATACATATCAAATATCCATTTCAAAATTCCAAAAGTCCATACTTGTTTCAAACTTCATGCCAAGATTGACAAGCTCAAGTTAATTCAAAATATGCAAGTTACCATGAAGATTAGAACTTTGAAAATCCACAAGGTTAAATTTAAGAAATATACCAAGGTTCAAAGGGGATTGTGTAAATTCTGGCCTGCCCACGATGGATGTTCTAACAGAGGTTATAACATCCACTGTGACATTAACTACAGATCTACTATTAGGCAATAATAACAAGGCAGTAAATAACACAGTTAGTTGTTGACCCAGTTCAGTGCAACACACTTACATCCGGGGGCTACCAAGGCAGGGAGAAATTTCACTATCAGTAGTATCAATTCAGAGTCAAACCTCCAGTTTGCACTCTTCACTTAATCACTACCCAATGACAATTTAACCTAGAGACACTCTAGACCTGAGTATACCTACTCACTGCCAACAATCACACAACAGTGATAACAACAAGTTACAATTTAAACTGTAGATTAAAGAGACACTTCACCTACATACACACCTTGATCTTTGCTTCAAAGCTTTGATCAAGGAACACGCACTCTTGCTTAACAGCTTCAAGTGGAACACTGTCTAGAAACTACCTAACCAATGCACTCAACAGTTGCTTGGGTTACACGTATTCCTAAGACACAAACGTGAAGAACAACCTCTTCACTTCTAAACCACTATGGTGATTTCTCTACTTCTCTATCTTCAACAGCTGCCTTCTAGGATTACCTCTCCTGGTATTTGTAGCAGTAGATCAGTTCTTGGGCCTGGGCGCAAACATTAGGTTTTATCCATCATAAACCGTCACTTATGTATTCTGTACGCTTGCCTCTTTAATCAGGTACATTTTATTTCCCCTAGGGCGTCTAAAATGTCTCTTGCATTCCAGCATGAGTTTCTGAGTTGTTTCCTGAGTTATAGCTACCAGAAAAACAAACTTCCACTTGATGTCATACGACCTATGTCATAACATTGAGTATGACATCCAGCTTAACTTATAGTTAGCTTAGTTAACTTAACCTGCACAGTCCATATTATAAATGTAATAACATCAAACAAGACATTTATATATGTACTTATATTTTTCCACAAAATGCATCCAATCAAGAGCACTTACAAACTCCCCGTTTGGCAAATTTTTGGCTAAAACACTTTGTACTTACATCAGAGATTTCCTACATAGCAGAAGACTTAATAATGGTCCTGTCATGCAGGTAAGTCACTTGCTTCTTAAGCTCTCAGAATCCTCATAGTTGGCTTTCAGCCCTGTTAGCACTCACTTTGTTAACACTCTGTAGACTTCTACTACAGATGTCACTCTTGGCTTGTTTGAGTAACACAGTTACTCCCCCTCAACAGATGCACTTATCAGCTGGGAAATTTCTAGTCTGAGCTGGATGTTATGACCTTCAGCATGACCTTCTGATGTCACACATTTGTGTTACTCCCCCTGCAGGGATGCATTTTGCTTCTTGCACAGAATTCCTAAGCATCTTGTTATGATCACCCATGTTAGTACGTACAGCAAGTCAGTCCTAGTTCTAACATACATGGCATACATATCATATCTGTAATAGCCCAAACAACTATTATCACACCCAAATCTCATCAGTCAGCATCACCTGCATCACCTGCACACTGATAACATAAGCACTATGGTGCATATGCTCAATCACAATCACTGCTCATGGCAGTCTTGTTCTTCCACCTGCATCCACCAATTTTTGCATCTGCATCTGCTGTACCTGTACCAGTTTATATCTAACACTCTCTGTTATACCTGCTCATGTTTATATCTAACACTCTCTCCCCCTATTTAGCCACAAATTTAGATCCAACTAACCTCTAACATAGATCATACATTGTTCCAATACATGTGTTTGGGGTTACAAAAAAACTACTCAGATAGATCATAACAAAACACATTGTCTTAACAGTTTTCACACCAAAACAAATCACACCAGCATATCAGCAGTCCAGCTTTCTGCACCACCTCAGCCAGCAGTGGCTTGAGCAATAAGGCATTAGTCTTCTTCTGCATCTGAGCTGGACTTGTCTTCCTCAGTCTCTCCAGAGCCATCTTCCTCTTCTTCAGCAAAGCTTGCCCTGCCTTCTGTTGTATCTGCTTCCTCTGACTCATCTTTACTAGTTGCCTCACTTGCACCACTGGTTTCTTCAGAGTTCCCCGCAGCTTCTTCTGCTTCCTGAACTTCATCATCTAAGTCATCACTATTGTTGGTTTCATCAGCAGATTCTGTCCCCTCTTCCAGCTCCAGAGTTCTGATCAATTTTTCCAGTTTTATCTTCCTTGTCTCCAACTCCTTGCATGTGTCCTTGAGCATTTATACTACCTCAGTTTTGCTAGCTGTTGAGGTCCTTTGGGAAGGCTTAGCTAAAGATACAACAATATCAGGAACATGAGTTCCTTTAAACAGCTTATAGTTGAAGGACAGAGGAGTTTCTCTCTTGCAGGCTATGTCAGTTTCCTTGACAATGTTGGGATGCTGATCACATATTATACCACATATGAGTGAAGGAAAGGCAATGGGTCCATTGACACTATAACTCCCTGCGTGTTTCATGATTTGCTCATGTATGTATGCCCCATAATTGAGGTGAGCCTTAGTTCCCACTGCATATATGAACCTTTCAAGGATGGTGGCCACTGAGGTCTTATGGTTTGTGGGCACCCAGTTGGCATCTCCAATTTTGTGAAGCATAACATATTTGACACTTAGCTTGCTTGCTACAAGCTTCCCTTTGGATGGCCATTGTCTGACTTGTTTGGCAGTGATTTATTTACACACTTGGTGATTTGTGGCTTGTATTTCCATCAGCCCTTCATGAGGTCGTCCCAGGTACTTGTTAATGAGTGCTGCTATAAACTTGACACATTTTCCTCTCACATATACCTTCCCATACTCACTTGATTTCTTATCAGCACTTTCTCCAGCCAGATTGACTATGAACTCTTTCACCAATAGTTCATATCATTGTGAGAGCTGAGTCACTGTTTTCATCAGGTCAGCCTTGCTTATCAGGGCTAATATTTCTTTGTTCTCAAGAGCATTTTGACCAAGCTCCCTTTCTATGGCTAATCTCTTCTGATACATGTATTTCCATCTGTTTACACTAAATGGATAGTGAAAGATGATGTTATCAGTAAGTACCTCAGGAATGCTTGCAGCCAATTTGCTCGTAGAAGGCTTTTGCTTGGTTTGCATGTCTGAGACATCAGCATCTGCATCTGAGTCCGTTTCTGGTTCTGAACTGGACTTAGCTTTCTGCTTCTCGGTGACAACTTTGCTCCAGCCCTTAAAAGGGCCAACCTTAGGCCTCTTTGTACCAGCTTTCTTGGCAGCGGTTTCTTGTTCAGAAATCTTCTTATCCTTCTTTTGCATGGGGGAACTTTGATCAGCTGTCCTTTTTCCTTTTCTTGTCATTAGCCATTTGGCTATTCCTGGATTGAGCTTAATAATGAAGTCATTGTCTGAGTAGTCTTCTAGGTCAACTACTGCAGTTCTTTTGATTCCATGAGAGCATTCATTTGTGAGTTTGGCCTTTCCACCTTTGTTCTTTTCTTTTGGTGCAGGGTCTTTTGGTGTTGTGACATCCGGCAAGGTGTTGGCTTGATCATGTGGTTTAGGCTCAAACCCCTTTGTGCTAGATGTCGTGGGTATATTGAGAGCACTGGCCACCATTTCTGCGAGTTTCAGGTGGGTTTGCCTAGCTTCTTCTGTATCTAGGGCACTCGATTCAATAATAGTGGGAGCTTGACTAGGGTCGAGGTTTCTGGGTTTTCTTGCATGCAGCTTTCTGGGTTTCTTTACCAACAATCTGTCTAGTGTCATCATGCGCAGGGGCGCAATCTCTTGAATCTCATTAGGGTTATTCTCAACATTGCTAGTGGTGATTCTAGGGTTTGTATGTTGTGACATGGTTGATGACTTTGCTCGAGAGATGATGAATTTTCTTTTCTTGGCTAAGTTGTTATGGACACTGAAGGAATTATGCTCGCACCAAGAGTGGAGGGGGTGTATATTATATGTGATGATGTGGTACGTTTGCCCACTAAGAGGGCACTCTCCTTTTTGATTTGTTTCTAATAATATTAATTTCAAGGCATAATTCCCACTTCCTGTTAATTGCTATAACTTCTTATTATAGAGACTCCCTTTCCACTGCTCAATCTTGCCTTGACCTTCCTTTATACTTTTTGAACCCCTGTCAACAATACTTCGTACAAGGTCCCTGTAGTTTCCACATGTCATTGTCCATCTACACACTCTACCACTGAGCATTCCCCTCTTGAGATCAGTAGACCTCTCTTGGATGACTCCTTTGATGTCACAGAACAGGGTCATAACCTCAGGAGTGACATTTCTTCTCTTCTATAGAGTATCCTCCATGAACTCCAGTAGGTTCCAATACAACATGTCTAGATTTTCCTGAAGGCTAATCTTAGGGTATCCCTTCTTGTCTAGCCTTCCAGCCTGACTTTTCTTACACCCAGCCCTTCTTTCTGAAGCATATTTTGAGACTCCTTTTGTTGATGATTTGGGTCGGGTTCTTTTCTCTAGGCCTAGGTGATCTTTTTCTTCATTTACCAGTCCATTTATGTTCCTTCTGGGCTCCCATATGTAACAGTTGTTCTTTGATCTAGATCCTCTCATTACTTCCTTACCTTCTTCATTAGACACCACACACTTGTCTTTGGAAAAGTGTACTTTTAAACCTTGATCACATAGCTGACTTATGCTTATTAGATTGACAGTTAGTCCTTTAACTAACAAGACATCTCTTGATTCTGGAGCTTTAGGACTGTCAATTTGTCCAGCACATGTGATTTCTCCTCTAGCTCCATCCCTAAAGGTTACATGACTAGGTGAATGAGGCTTGAGTTTGATCAACAGATCCTCAATTCCAGTCATATGCCTGGAGCAGCCACTGTCAAAATACCAGTCCTCATTGTTTGGCATTCTTAGGGAGATGTTGGCTGTTAGAGCTACAGTCTTGACAGCCCATTGTTCTTGCATCTTAGGCACTTCCATCTTTCTGAATTTTGCTTGATGTTGTCTCCAGCTCTGGTGGGCATGATGATACCTTTGTCCTTGATGCTGTCTTTTTCCCTGCTTACCCTGATTATCACTTCTTTGCCGTGGAAATCCATGCAACCAGAAGCACACAGCACGAATGTGTCCAAGCTTTCCACAGTGGTAGCATCTATGCCTTTGGAATTGTCTCTTGACTTGATTCCAATTTCTGTGGGGAGGATGTTGTAACTTTGGCTGTGACATCCTTTGTAACTTTTGAATGTCAGGCTGCAACCTCTTGAGTTTCAAGGCAGGATTTTGTTTTTCAACAAATCCTAGACCAGACCTATTTCCTACAGTCTGACCACTCTGGAGGATCTCCTCTAGCATGTCAGATCCAGAGTTGAGCATTCTTATGGATTTTGTCATTTGCTCCTTTTCTCCTTTCAACTCCTTTACCTCCCCCTGGAGTGAGTTTATAGTGTCTAGATGCTCTCTCTTTTCAGCTTCTAGCTCTTTGATGAGCTTCTTCAGATGCTCTCCTTGCTGGTACAGTGTTGTGCTTTGGATGGATAACTTCTTATATGATTCAACTAGTCCATCATAAGTTAGCTCCTCTTCACTTGAGTCTCCATCAGATACACACACACACACTGTTGAGAACAGTTACATGCTTGGATGATTCCTCTTCTGATCCAATGTCAGAGTCTTTATCAGACCAAGTGACTGTTATACCTTTTCCCTTCTTCTTGAGGTGTGTGGGACATTCCTTCCTAACATGTCCATATCCCTCACACTCATGGCACTGTACTCCTCTGCTTTGGTTGGCTTTATCTTCAGTTTTTTCTTTGTCAGCAAACACCATTTTGAAATAGGGCTTAGACTTAGTATCTATCCTTTTGGCCAGTTTGTTGAACTGTTTTCCAAGCATGGCTATTGCCTCTGAAAGATCTTCCTCCCTTTCATGTTCTGAAGTCTCAGCAGTGTTTGAGACAAGGGCTACACTCTTGCTCTTTTTCTCCACAGCCTAATCACACATCCACATCTCAAAAGTTTTAAGATATCCAATGAGTTCATCCACTTTCATTAGGCATATGTCTTGAGCTTCTTCAATGGTTGTTACCTTCATTGCAAATCTTTTAGGTAGTGACCTTAGTATCTTTCTTACAAGTTTTTCTTCAGCCATCTTCTCTCCCAAAGCTCCTGAGGTGTTGGCTAGTTCAAGAACATTCATGTAGAAGTCATGAATGGTCTCATTTTCCTTCATTCTTAGACTTTCAAATTTTGTGGTCAGCATTTGAAGTCTTGACATTTTAACCTTGGAAGTTCCTTCATGAGTGGTTCTGAGAGTGTCCTAAACATCCTTTGCTAGTTCACAATGGTGGACCAGTCTGAAGATGTTTTTGTCTATAACATTGAAGAGTGCATTCAATGCTTTAGAGTTTCCAAGGGCCAATGCCTCTTGCTCTTTGGTCCATTCCTCTTCAGGAATTTGCACAGACACTCCATCCTTGTCAGTCTTCACAGGATGTTCCCAGCCAGAGTTTGCAGCTCTCCAAGCCTTGCTGTCTAAGGACCTTAGGAAGGCAATCATCCTAGGCTTCCAATAGTCATAATTTGAACCATTCAGAATTAAAGGTCTATTGGTGAATCCAATATCTTTATCCATAGTACCAGAATTTTGTTTCCCTAGATCTCACCCAGTAATAAACAAGCAGGGTGCCGCTCTAATGCCAATTGTAAATTCTGGCCTGCCCGCGATGGATGTTCTAACAGAGGTTATAACATCCACTGTAACATTCACTACATATCTACTATTATGCAGTAATAACAAGGCAGTAAATAACACAGTTAGTTGTTGACCTAGTTCAGTGCAACACACTTACATCTGGGGGATACCAAGCCAGGGAGAAATTTCACTATCAGTAGTATCAATTTAGAGTCAAACCTCCAGTTTGCACTCTTCACTTAATCATTACCCAATGACAATTTAACCTAGAGACACTCTAGACCTGAGTATACCCACTCACTCCCAACAATCACACAACAGTGATAACAACAAGTTACAATTTAAACTGTAGATTGAAGAGACACTTCACCTACACACACACCTTGGTCTTTGCTTCAAAGCTTTGATCAAGGAACACACACTCTTGCTTAACAGCTTCGAGTGGAACACTGCCTAGAAACTACCTAACCAATGCACTCAACAGTTGTTTGGGTTACACGTATTCCTAAGACACAAACGTGAAGAACAACCTCTTCACTTCTAAACCACTATGGTGATTTCTCTGCTTCTCTATCTTCAACAGCTGCCTTCTAGGATTGCCTCTCCTTGTATTTGTAGCAGCAGATCAGTTCTTGGGCCTGGGCGCAAACATTAGGTTTTATCCATCATAAACCCTCACTTATGTATTCTGCACGCTTGCCTCTTTAATCAGGTACATTTTATTTCCCCTAGGGAGTCTAAAATGTCTCCTGCATTCTAGCATGAGTTTCTGAGTTGTTTCCTGAGTTATAGCTACCAGAAAAACAAACTTCTGCTTGATGTCATACGACCTATGTCATAACATTGAGTATGACATCCAGCTTAACTTATAGTTAGCTTAGTTAACTTAACCTGCACAGTCCATATTATGAATGTAATAACATCAAACATGGCATTCATATATGTACTTAAATGCAGCCAATCAAGAGCACTTACAAATTGTTTTGTTCAAAATGAAATGCAAATATTTTTGTGTGATCACAAGCTAGTAAAAAATTTTCTTTCTACATTCAAATATCCAAGTGAGATTACATCAAAATAATGGCATTTTAAAGTGATGTGTTAAATTAGGGACATAGCATGTTTAATTAGTTCAAGTCGATGCAATTATTGTATAGAGGAAAGACCTCATTCTAAAGGCAGAAAGTCAAGGAGGCACATGTTTTTGTTGTTGCATTGTTTGAAGAAATTTATGTTTGGCTATTTCACTTTTACAACAATTAAGCCCCTTGATAAATGAAAAGTTGTATTCTGAAAAGAAGATCAGATCAAATACACTACACACTTGTCATACCCCAAATTTTGACCCCTAGATTCCATCATCATTCTAGGTTCATCAAGCATGTGTTATCTAACCTTAACCTTTTTCAAGTGGATCATTGTCAAGATGCAGATGAATTAGGGTTTTACACTGTTAAAATTAAGGATCATGCGAACTGATCAGTCAAGGTTTTGGATTGATCTTCTACACATCAAGTGTTCATGTCATCAAGAGACTCATATCTTGCCAAGGACAAGTGTTATCTGAGGTTGTTACCAAAGAACAGAAGCAGTGCAGTGCAACACCTTGATTAGGGTTTCCAGTGGAGAAAGCCAACTAAAGTTTGACTTCTGGTCTAAATGGATTTTCAATGCTTGAATCATGACCCATGGCACTCTTATGACTTATTAAAGTCTCCCCAAGAAGTTTGAAAGGCTCAAAGAATCCAGAACACTGAGGATCGATCCTAAAGTTAACTTTTTGACTTTTAGGGTTTTGACCCCAAATTGAAGCAAGAAAGTCTTCCAACATCATGTTATTCCTAAATATTGAGTTTGGTGAGGATTTAATCAAGGATTGATGGATAAATTGCAAATCAAGAAACTAGGGATCATGAAAAAACCCTAATTTTAAGCCAACTTGAAGTGACCATAACTTCCTAACCACACATCCAAATGGAGTGGTTCAAAGCTTGTTGGAAAGCTCTTGAGGAGCCCTACAAAAGTGTCCTATGGGGTTATGGTCCAAAAATTGATAGTTTTTTATTTTTGAGCTCATCAAGTTGTGAAGAAATTCAACACTTAGAAAATTTTCATATTTCTTGGCTTGTAAGTCAACTTTTGCAACAATCTTCAAGAGGATTTTTGACATAGTTCCCTTTGTAATTTGCATAAACCTTTCAAACCTCTCCTAATCCTTTGCTTAACTAATTATTTGATGCTTATGGACCTAAATGAGGAGGTTAGAATGCATAGCCACGAGCAAAACTCAGAGTTGGGATTAATTGAATTGTTTAATCATGCAAGTGGATGCAAGTGGTATGAGAGAGAAACGTTTCTTGCAATTTCTATCACAACTCAGCAACCACATCAGCTTCTCCCTTCCTTTCACTTCAATACAACTATTTTAAAGCTATAGGTGATGATCAAACTCATAGAGAGGTGGCTAGAACTCATATGAAAGATATCAAGTTAATCTTGCACATTTTGCCTCCAAAAAGGGCAATGTTGGCAAGATGAGCCATTCTGCCCATACCACTTGATTTCCAAGATTGCATATAAATAAAGCCTTTTACCCACATCCAAAATACACCAGATTAAGCTAGAAACCAAGCCAAATCTCTTTCACTCTTCTGATTCTAACCTTCTTGCAAGTTGAGAACTTGGTTCCCTTAAGGCACAAAATCTGCCTTTCCACAAACCCTTCCAAAACTCATTCCAATCATCAAACACCTCTACCAACACTTCACACACATCAAAATTGATGTATTGAAGCTTCTCAAACACTCACTTCCACCAAAAAACCTCTCACCCAAAAAGTCAATTGTCAATCCATAAAACCTTGACTTTCTGCACATTGAGAGCCACAACTCTGTCCAGTCCTCCTCCAACCTTTCCAACACCTCAAACACCACCTATATAACTTTTTTGGGCTATCCAAATCATCACCACACTTCTGTAACATCATTTCCCCATATTTCACTTTTGATTTTTTGATCTATTCTTGCATAAAGCACCATTTTGTCAAGGCAATTTCTTAAAGGAGTTTTAGATCACTTGAAGATCTCACTTGAGGTATTTTGGAGCTATTTAGATCATCACATCTCAACTGGACTTCTTATTTTGTTCATTTTCTTGAAGATGCTACAAGAGGTAAGTTCTCAAACTAGCTACTTTTGAGACAATGATAGGTTTTGATGTACATTAATGTTGAACATGTTTGATATGCATTATAGGTCATGTTTGAACCTTAGCTTGCCACCAAACTTGTGTATAGTTGACTGTCCATATGTTCTTGCTTTTTAGCTTGCCTTAAGTTTCATTTTCATATGCAACTCATAGATTTTTTTTAGGCATAGGTGTGTGATGGTTATGAACATCGTTTATATGTCTTATGCGTCATGTTTGATCATTTGGTTGCTGGTAAAAACATGTATCCATGACTGTCACATTTGTCTTGCTCAAACTTGCCTTTTTGGCCACTCCATGTGCAATCTGTTGATTGAGCTCCTTCATTGGTGTGTGATGTTTGTAAAAATCATCTATATGTTCCATATGTTGTGTTTGATCACTTGCTTGCTGCTTAAACCATGTATGTTTGACTGTCCACATGTTTGTGCACCTAACTTGCCATTTTTAATGATGTCTTCGAGTCTTTCACATAGTGCATGATCTGACCAAACCACCACCACCATTGGATTCCTTGTGAAAAAAAATACATAATTTCATTTTTTGTTTCACTCAATTTCATTAATTAATGAGCAAGTTAGGACCCTTCATGCAAATCTGCGTAGATTATGTGCAAGTTGCCTTGAGTTTTTGCCCTAGTTTGCCCCATTTTGGACCCCATTTTCAAAAGTGCAAAACTTCTTTGAGTTTTATCATTTTTATGCCATTATTTTTTATAAATTCTCCTTGATATGTCTAGTTTCAATTTGTGGAGGAAGAATTCAAGAATTGGTATTTTTGAAACACTTTGGCTCACTTGAATAACATGACCTTTTTTAGGTTTTTTTTACTTGTTTTCATGAGTTTCTTTGGCTTGGTACTTGATCCTCCTTGTATTTTCGATCATGTATGAATAATTTTTGGATGTGTAAGATGTTTTTACATTTTAAAACATTTGGTTCCTTGCTTTACCATGCATATTCTTGCCTTTGTAAATGCTTGAGTATGAAAACCATGCCTTGAAACTTTTGGTTGACTTGTGACATGCTTCTTGATGTTATAACCTTTTGAACATGACCTTTTTACTTCATCTTACTTGTCTGTATATCTTGTTAGAACCATAACATGTTTAGGGTTTGATTCTTGCCTTTGTAAATGCATGAATGTGAATGTGTGTATTGAAACTTCTCTGTGAATCCCTGTGTGTTTCGGGATGTCGTAACCTCTTGAACATGACCCCCTATCACATCTTGCCTTGTTTATGTGTATTGTTAGAACCATAACATGTTTAGGTTTGATTATTGACTTGGTTGTTCCCATGATCTTGTTTACATTCCCCTTGTGACGTTTGAATCCATGCTGAACTATTGTCACTCTTCTTTCTCATCCATGATTGATTGTCATGAATATGCCTTAAAAATGATTGAATATTGTTAAATTTATCTTTGTTTCATATGAAAAGTTGTAACTTATATGAATGAGTTTTGTTTGTTTACCATTGATGAACTTGTTGTTGTCACACATGTTTTCATGTTTACTTTTATTGGTTGTTACCTTCATAATCTTTGAACTTTGCCATGATAAGTAATGTCTTGACTTATGCTTGAAACTTAAAATGTTAGGTCTTGTAAGAAACCTTATCACCATTCCTTTTTAGATATTGTAACATATTTGTCTACCTTTGGTTTATAACCATTTGGTTTGATTATTTCATTGTTATGCTTGCCCCATGTTGTTACATGCTTGTCCTAAACCTTTCTTGGTTGTTACCATGTGCTTTATATATTTATCATGTTTGAATGAATGCTTATGTGTGTTTTAACTTTGTTAAGTTCCCCCAAGTGATGAACTTGTTAGTTCTCATCCAGTTGCCTTGTTATTCCCTTTTTCCAAAGGAAGGTCTCTCTATTGACTTCACTGCCATAGATAGCTCATTACCCCTCCCCTTGACTTGGCTAAGTCATTAGGTCCTTTAACTTAGTTAAGTTAGAAACTATATCCATTAGACTTTGCTTTAAGTCTAAAAACCTACCTCTTGTTAGGAGTATCCTTCAATTATAACTTTAAGATAGAGTTTGTTAACTCTATGTAAGGATCATTGTCATGATCACTTACTCCCCTCTTGGCTTTTGTCAAAGTCAATCCCTTTGAGTGATAATTTAGATCTAGAGAGTTTTGTCAAACTCTACACAAACATTGTTATGTTTGTTCCCCTTAGAGTTTTGATCATAGTCAAGTACCCGTCAAAATTAGTGAGGAGAACTACGGTTGCTCTGATTCCATCCTAGTTAGGATACGTACGCATAAGATGCAATATCTTTGTGAGCAAACTTAGAATTATCCTTTGGTCTTTACCTATAACTTTACCCTTAACCCTGATCTAGTAACCCTAGTAAACAATTTAGATAACTTAGCATACACACACACAAAAGGTTCCTGTGGAGTACTACAGATGTCTATGATGTGAAATACCTACCCTAGGCATAACCAACCCCCCGATCCCTGAATCTTTAGCGTTGTTGTCATATTGCACAAAAAATTTTTCTTTCTTTAACCTTTCCTTTGGATAAATCAAAGCTCGGTGGTGAATTTCAACGAATCAAATATTCAAGTTAATCAATAGCTTGACATCTGATTCTCACCGCAACAACACTGTTATCTAAAGCTCTAGAAAATGCCTATTCAAAAGGTTGAAATGGGTCATCAAGACACAACTCATAATGTTGCAAGGGATCGTCATGGTAAACAGTTGGATACAGCCTCGTTAGATCATAGGATTACGTTTAATGGAGTGAGCAACCTAACTTCAAAGCATCAAGGACTTGTTTGGCATATGACAAAATGAATGGATCCAGACTCATGTCTTTGATGAGCATAAATCACATGTAAACTCCATTATCGGGACATTGCATGAATTGGATCTTTGTTGTCTTGTGTAAAGAAAATCCTAGAGAAATTCATAAAGAAAGGAAATAAAAACTTCAAATAGAAGTTCATGAATCATTAAGATTAATCAAAGCACCTTCTTTTGTTCCACTGATAGGCTTAAATTATATTGTTTATTTGACTCGATTTCGCGCATGTTATTTAGTATTTTATTTCTGTTTTCTTGTATTATGCCTTTGTTTTGTTTCTTTTTCAGGTTTTTGTATTTTCAAAGCTACTCGAGAAGAAATGAAGAAAAACGAGCTGAAAACCCTACTTTCTGAGGAATTGTACACATGGCTTCCACCATGGCGGGCGCCATAGAGGATGCCACACATTGGATAGAAACCAACTGCTGACAACCACCATATCTCCCACTCCTTTCCACCCTAGTTCATGTGGTGGGCGCCACGACGAGGTGGCGGGCGCCACAAGGAGGTAGCGGGCGACACCTTCACATGGATGTTTCCCTCCCAAAAGGAGTTGCGGGGAACTCCTGTCTTTACCTGTACTTTCCTACCTCTATAAATAGAAGAGTTCTGATTCATTTCAAATCATCCAAGCTTAGAGAACAGAACTCAAGCCATAAATTTCACCTATTGTAAAGTGGTAAACTTCTCACATCGAGGGGTTATCACACCGTGTAATCGAGTTTGGAGCACTTGGGTAGAAGTTAAACCTGCCGCCATTTTAATTCAGTCTGTTTACTTCTAGTTGTTCAAGATTTTAAAGCCTCTCGTTTAGAGCAGGTTTCTGTCTATTTATTGCCTTTTATTTATTTACCCGCCTTTATTTCCTGCACCGTTTATTTCTCGCACCACACTTTATTTATTTACTTACCTGCACTTTATTTACTCGCATTTATTTACCATGTCTGGCTAAATCTTAAGGGCTAAGATGCGAGGATTATAGTTATAATTAGTATTCCACACGGTTGTCGGTAGAATTACTCAGGGGTTATTTTAACTTTTAACACTTATTTTCTGTACTTAAAATCTGTTGGGTAAGATCGAAAGCCGTCCAACCTTTAGATAAATTTGGTTAGTTTTAACTGTTCCAAGGAAGCGAAAGCGCTTGGCTTAGTTAATTAGGAATCTTTAATGTTTAAGAAAACCGATTTTAAAACTGTTTTCGGACGCATTTATGGATTTAATGTCCGGTTCGCAAGAGCCTCTTTTTGTTAGAAATTCCAGGTTAAAATACTTTTCAACTAAGTCAAGAAACTTTATTTCTTAAAAATAGGTTTATTAATCCTAACGCAATGCACACCTTTTTATAAGTGACAATAACAGGGGTCGATTAGGGATAAACTCGGTTCTGAATACGCGAAAGCGACAGTTCCCGTTAAATTAGTTCTTTTCATGAGTAGAAAATATTACCCCATAAGAAATCCTATATGTACACATCTAGAATACTACGTAGCTATATGAATTGCATCTATGCCTGTTGCTTTATTATTGAATTTATTTTTGCACTTTACTTTTATTTCGCAAAACCCAATCCCTTATTTGATTTGCCTTAGATAAAAACCGTAACAGTAGTAATCGATAGATTGACGTTTGGTCTCTATGGGATCGATAATCTTTTATATTACTTTGACGCTATTCGTGCACTTGTGAATCGCCCATCAAGTTTTTGGCGCCATTGCCGGGGATTCTGTTATGTCAATATTTCGTACCCTATTGTTACACCGTCTAGACTAAGGCTATACCCACCAGTCAATGCGAAGAACTTGCAACACCGGTACACTTATAGATCCTTTAGAGGAACTTGAATGTTACACTCGCGCACATATCTTAGTTCGTAGATTTAAGAGAGCTATGGACGAAGACCGTAACCAAAGACCCCTTAAGGATTTCGCTCAACCATCTAAAGACGAACCTAATTCTAGTATTATGAACCCCGATATTCCTACTCACAATTTCGAGCTAAAACCATTCCTATTACAATTAGTACAACAAAACCAGTTTGCGGGACTCGCTACCGAGAACCTAAATCAACATTTAAAAACTTTTACTCAACTAGCTAATACTTTTAAAACCAACGGTGCTACCCCTGAGGCGATTAGGTTAAGATTATTCCCTTTTTCCCTTAGAGACAAAGCCCTTACGTGGTTAGATTCCCTTCCAGCCAATTCTATAACAACTTGGGAAGACCTTAGAAGAGTTTTCCTCGCTAGATATTTTCCCCCGAGAAAAACAGTTGTTCTTAGGAACCAGATAACCAGATTTACCCAAAACCAAGGTGAATCTCTCTTCGAGGCTTGGGAAAGATATAAAGACCTGTTGAGAATATGTCCACACCATGACCTAGAATCATGGCTAATCATTGACACCTTCGATAATGGACTTCACTATAACACAAAGATGACATCGACGCCGCCGCAGGTGGCGCTCTGATGAATAAACCTTACCCTGAAGCTTGCACTCTCATCAAAGGATATGGCCCAAAACCTTTGTCAATGGGTGATAGAGCGAGCGACGGTGGAAAAGAAAGAAGCCCAAGGAGGAATACATGCGATAAGTTCTATAGACATGATAAAAGCCAAAATGGACGCTTTAGCCCTTAAAGTAGAACATATGTACGTGAACCCAGTAGCTGCGGCAGCAGTTTCAACTGAGTGTGAACTATGTGGTACTCAAGGACACCAATCAATAGAATGCAATCTGCTGAACGAAACTCATTCAGGAGAGGTCAACTATACCCAAGGAAACCCATTTTCAAACACCTATAACCCTCGATGGAAGAAACACCCAAACTTTTCCTACAAAAATAACAGCCCTATCCAAAACCCTGCACCACTGAGGCCATCCGGTTTTCAAGCTCAAAGATAAAACCCGCCTATGCAAGTTGTGCAACCTAAGCCAAACCTTGAGAAAATAATGGAAAACTTTATCACGGCTCAGACCCAACAAAACAAAGAATTCCTAAACCAGAACATTCATGTGAATGAATTGATTACCCAGTTAGGAACCAAAGCAGACCAGATAGTCACCCACAATAAGATGCTTGAAACCCAGATATCTCAAATAGCTTTAAAACAAGCTCCTGAGACTACACCTGGAGGACAGTTCCCTGGTCAACCTCAACAGAACCCCCAAGGGCAAGCCAATGCAATTACCTTACGGAGTGGGACCGCTTACGATGAACTGATTAACTCGAAATTGAGCAAACCCCAAGACTCCTAAAGAAAGCATGGTACCCACGAGCGAAGTAGAAGAACCAGTAGGATCTGAAAAGCAGGAGGATAAGGACAAAACTAACGAACCACCACCACCATATAAACCTCCCATACTCTATCCACAAAGACGAAAACAAACCAAGATCAACAGTCAATATCAAAAATTTATCAAAGTCATAGAGAAACTTCATGTGGAAATCCCTTTCATAGAAGCCATCACCCAAATACCGTCATATGCAAAATTCCTCAAAGACATCCTTACCAATAAACGTAGACTTGACAATCCAAAACCCTTAGAATGCAATTCCATTTCCGAAAATAAACATGCCAAGAAGGAGAAAGACCCTGGGAATTTCTCCATACCTTGTATTTTAAGTTATGTCATCAATAAAGTTTTTCTATATTTAGGAGCTAGAGTAAGCCTTATGCCCCTGGCGGTTTTTGAAAGATTAAAACTAGGAGAATTACAACCTACGAATATGTCACTTCAATTAGCCGACAAATCCGTCAAGTATCCGGTTTGCATATTGGAAGACGTCCCCGTTAGGATCGGTCAATTGTTCATCCCAACCGATTTTGTTGTCATGGACATTAAAGAAGATGATGACATTCCAATCATTCTAGGCAGACCATTCTTATCAACCGCTGGAGCCATAATAGATGTCAAGAAAGGGAAATTGACTTTTGAGGTAGGTGACGAAAAGATAGAATTTATTCTGTCAATGTTTCTTATGGCACCAGTATTAGGAGATTCATGTTACGCCATAGACATCATCGATGAATGCGTTAGGGAGTTAGAATTAGAAGAAACCATCAGACTACCTTCAACATTCATAAAGGAGGACGATGGATTTATAGAAACCTACATTGATGATAACCTGTACGTATGTTTATCCCTTACCCCAGATCCTATACCATGCCCAAAAAAACTAGCTTTAGAACTTAAAGAACTACCTAAGAATCTAAGATACGAATTCTTGGACGAAGAAATGAACCGTTCAGTTATAGTCATTGCTACCTTAAACCAAGGAGAAACCAACCAACTCTTATTTGTCTTACGCAAATATCCCTCTGCCTTAGGATATAACATCTTTGATCTAAAAGGTATAAGTCCATCTGTGTGCATGCACCAGATCTCGCTCGAGGAAGACTCAAAACCCTCTAGAGAACACCAAAGAAGAATAAACCCTATAATGAGTGATGTTGTTAAGAAGTAAGTTCTCAAGTTACTAGAAGCGGGTATAATTTATCAGATCTCAGATAGTAAGTGGGTAAGCCCTGTGCATGTAGTACCTAAAAAGGGAGGCATCACGGTTGTGCAGAACGAGAAAGGAGAACATGTAGCTAAACATATAGAAGGAGAATGGTGTGTATATAGATTATAGGAAATTAAACAAAGCCACTAGAAAAGACCATTTTCCCTTACCATTTATAGACCAAATGCTGGAACGTTTGGCCAGACACTCCTATTTTTGCTACCTGGATGGATATTCAGGATTTTTTCAAATCCCCATACGTCCAGAAGACCAAGAGAAAACTACCTTTACATGCCCTTATGGAACTTTTGCCTACAGGCGAATGCCTTTCGGTCTTTGTAACGCACCTGCTACTTTCCAACGTTGCATGATGGCGATCTTCGCAGATTACCTTGATGGAATCATGGAAGTATTTGTAACGCCCGTTTCATTTCGATTAAATTTAATTGTGATTTTTCCGTATCTCGTTGTGTCGTAGTCGTACGAGGATGTCGGGAAAATTCTGGTTTTATCGGAAAACTTCGAAAAATCATATCTCTTGATCCGTAAGTCGGATTTGACCCCCGTTCGAAGCGTTGGACAGCTAAAGAGATGTTCTACCTAGAAAAAATTGAATTTTTCTGATATGAAGATCGTCATGGACTTGCCACGACCGTCACGACCGTGACGCTCGGCATGGACTTGCCACGACCGTCATAGTAACGAAATTCAGTTAAATGCAGAATTTGGACGTGGCTGAGAGTGGGTAGCAAAAATACATTCCCATAGACTCTTTTACCCTCAATTACACCATTTGGGGAAAGGAAAGACTGAAAAGAGAAGTTACGCATTGAGGAAAGTTGAGAGCAAAGAATCAACCACCGGCGAATTTGGAGGATTTCTGCAGAAAAGTCACCGTAGAGCGGAAGCGGAACCGGAGAGCGTGGAATTGACCTCAATTCTAAGGTAAGGGTGGGGTTCAATTCTATAACTGTGGGTATGATCGAATTCATGTGGGGAATCGAGTCATAGGTATAGTTTTCGTTAATCGATAAATGTTAAGGAAAAGGTTTCCCTAATGGGATAAGATTTCTATGTAGGAATGAATGTGTTATGTAGTTATTAGTACGATGCTCTAAGGTTTTCCTTACGGGCAAATACGTGGAACGAATATGATATACGGTTATTCGTACAACACTCTAATGGTTTTCCCTAATGGGCCAAAAACGACAGTTACCTGGTTGTGATTGATTTGTAATTAATTATGCAAGAAAATGCCGTAATGTGGTTATTACGATAAGATGTTGAATCCTTAATTGTTGAACTGATGTTGATGTTATACCTGTATAGGAATAGCCGTTTTGTATGAACACTTTGAGTTCCTATTTTTTGGTACGATGTTGTAATGTTCCTTTACATGAACAGTCGTAAATGTTGAAATTATGTTGCTATTGTTCCCGTATGTGAACGGGTAGAAAGTGATGGTTGTATGAGTGGTATGATGTTATGATGCTCTATTATGGACATTCTGGTTGTAGGCGTAATGCCTTGTTATATGGTTGTTATGGTTGTGTTGTAGTCCATAATAGATGCATTTCATGGCATAGCATTTGGCCTGGATTGGCGACGGTTGTGCTTGTATTGGCGTTATTTGGAGTGTTGGCTCCTAGATGGGTTTGGGGTGTTGGCCCTGTCCCGAGTTTTGGAGCGATGGCTCCTAGATGGGTTCGGGGTGTTGGCCCTGTCCCGAGTTTTGGAGTGTTGGCTCCTAGATGGGTTCGGGGTGTTGGCCCTGTCCCGAGTTTTGGGGTGTTGGCTCCTAAATGGTACCACATGCATATGCACAGTTGAGTCGCATTGTTGAGTCGCATGAAGTCGCATAATTACGCTAGTTGTATGTTAATGTTGTTTATGTGAGATATGGATTACTCGCAATTGTTGTCGATGATGTTTATGATTTCGAAACCTATAATGCTGTGATGAGTTTCCGGCATGTTTTCTATCATGCTTTATGTTATATTATTGATATCTCACCCTTTACGTCGTATGTTACCTCCTCTGGTGGTAATTTGCAGGTAGTCGGAATGAAGTTCCGCTTTGTCGATTAAGTTGTCGTTGGTCACTCTGATACGTAACACTCTTGGGGGGATGAACGATTGTAGTCATTGTTTCATTTATCTTCTTGTTGCTGCATTTTACTAAATGTTTTCATTGCATTGTGTGCCTTTGTTAATGCGCCGAATGTTGGTTGTACGCACTAAGCCGGAGAATCGGTAGTGCTGAATTTTGATGGAAAACTAGTTGTTTTAATGAATATATGCAAGCTGAAATACTTGCTGAATTTTAATGGAGTTTTGTTTGTAATTTATGGTATTACGTTGATTATCATAAATGTTGAAAGTGCATGATATTCTGCTGCAAATGAATATGCTGCTATGTGATTAAGATGTTATATGAGTTGTTATTAGATGTTCATCCAAGATTATGTGCTATGTATCATCACTAAATTCATGTTGTCCAATTAAATGATAAACTGTATGTTTTTGTAAGTTGAATATGTGACACCTCTGTTGTGTCTCAGTTCTTGCGCATGTGACGGTCGTCACGACTCCATGACGGTCGTCATGCCTGCAAAATTTGTGCACTCTGATTTTGATTTATTTTAAATATGCGTTGGGTTAGAATGGGGTGTTACATAAGTGGTATCAGAGCAGGTCGGTCTGCCCGGCCAAGTTGTCTAATGTTGTGTATTCCCTGGTATGCGACATGTGTGTGAAAGCACTGTCGGTACATGTTTTGTTGTAGAACCTTTGTCTGCAGGAGTGAGAATGATTCAAGTGGGGGAGAAGCTTGTGCTTCTCCAGGACGCTGCAAGTGTGGAGTTGTAACTCAGTATAAAGTTGAACGCTCTTATGGTTTGGTAAAGATGGTTTATACCCCATCATGAATTTCGACTGTCTGTTGACAAATTGAGGAACTGATCATCCTTAATCTCTTGTTAATAGTAGACGGGATTGTGTTGGATGGGATAGACGTGTCTTGCGAGCTTAGGTGGCGTGAGCAGTGAATTGGTTGGAGTGGAGCTAAGTGCTCAAGAATTGTTTTGATGAGTCGGTCGATGTAAGAAGGTGCAGAGATGTGTATTTTAATTGGAATTTCGAGAGTTGATGGGAGTAGGAAGTTGGTGGTTTGCCAATTAAGTATACTTGTCCGGGAGTTTCATGAGGAGGGACGTGAATTACTACCGGGATGTGAAGTGAAGCTTATACATCGACTTCGTTCTTGGAACTAGTTCGTTGCTGGTGGTCGAAGTTGTATCGCATTGGGAGATATGTTAAAGGTAACTTCGGCGAGTTTAGTTATGCTTTAAGGCAACTTGAAGTACGTAAGAAGAATCATCTGACCAGTGTTCTAGAGTTGGTTGCTGTTGTAGTTGTGCTGGAGTTGGAGGCTAAAATCGTGTAATCGGTGATTTTGTGAGGAATCGATGTTTTACTGACGAAAGTCGGATTAGATTTTGTAGTTGTGTCGGGTAATGTTAATCCGTGATTGAGTATGCTTGTTTTATCGAATTTGGTTGATTTTGTAAATTTTTGCATTTTTGGAGATTTGAAGGTTTAAGATTCGGATTGAAATCGGACGTCGTAGAAATCATGTTTAATGGTTCTAATTCAATGCTATATGTTAGGGGGGTATGCGTATGTGTTTGTTTTGAAGAAAAGAATTGAATCGGTCGAATTTTTGGGTAAAAATGCAGAATTCCCGTAGCAGATTTTGGGCGAAATTCTGGTTTTTCGGAAAACTTCGAAAATTCATAACTCTTGAACCGTGTGTCGGTTTTGACTCCCGTTTGAAGTGATGGGAAGCTAACGAGATGCTCTTTCTGGGGAAAATAGTTTTTATGATAGTGGATGATCCAATTGTAGCAGAAAATTCAAAACGCGTCATTTTGACAATTTTACCGTCGTGAACGGGTGCGGTTGACGTGTTATCATACTGTATGTTTTCGGTATATAACGTGGTAGTTGATGCTTTGATTTGAAAACCTTGCCTGTACCGATGATGATGGTGAAACGAGTTAGAACTGATTGAGCAGTTGGTGATGTGAGTTGGTCGGTGAAGAGACTTCTTATGGAGTTAAGCCTTGGGTGTTAGACCTTACTGGTAGTATTTTTGAGGAGATTCAAGAAGGTCATAAATTTGGGTTGAGTTGGTAGATTAGTTGAAGTTGATGAATCAAAGTCGAAGAGTTAATTTTCGAATTTGTGGAAGTGGTATCGCGATATGTCGTGATGGAGTTTGTGATCGACTTAGTTACGGAAACTAGTCCGATATTGAGAACTCCACATTGTATGTCTGTTTGGATGGTCGAGGAATTAATTTGATTGAGTGGTTTTGAGACTTGTGTCTGGTGTGTATTCTAAGGCAGCAGATTGTGAAGTCGAGAAGATGGTGGACAATGATTTCTGGTGATTGTGAGAAGAGGTTGGGCGTGGAAAGCAATATTGGTGTACTTGAGGTTTAAAATATTTCAAGTTGAAACTGTGCCAAATGGTTTCCTAAGTGTGAAATTGTTGTTTTACGTCGAATTCCAAGATCGCAGCTTTTTACGGAATCAAAATCGGACATACGGAAGTCGTTTAACGGTCGAAAATAGAAATTTGGACTGTCATGTTCGCCGAGAGATTCGCCTAGCGAAGTGTCCTGGGCAGAAAAATGTTGTGGAGTGGAGTAAGAATACTCTTGAAGAAGTGACTTGAGATAGATGGAGTATCCATCCAAGTGCCATGAGGATGTGACCGAATTTAAGGGAATTATTTTGGTGGCCATAGATAGAGAGTCACAGGAGTAAGTTGAGTATTCATCCGGGAGCGACGAATATGTATAGTGATTTGAAGAATCTGTTTGGTGGCCTGGTATGAAGCGTGATGTAGCACGATTTGTGTATGCATGTTTGGCTTGTCAGAAGTAGAAAGTTGAGCATCAGAAACCTGTTGGGTTGATGCAACCGTGAGAAATTCTAGAATGGATATTGGATAGTATTTCCATGGATTTTGTGACGGGTTTTCTAAAGAATTGGAAGGAATAAGATTCGAGTTGGGTGGTTATGAATGGATTAACAAGATTAACCCATTTCCTAACAATGAGGGCGAATCAGTCTATGCGGGAGCTAGCTGAGATGGGTATCGATGAAGTTGTGAAGTTGTGTGAGGTGCCGTCGAATATTGTGTCAGATGGGAATCTGAGTTCTTCATTGAGATTTTAGGAGATTTTTGCAGACGTCTGAATGTCATGTCGAAGTTGGATTCCTTCTAGCATCCGTGGACGGATGGGCAGACAGAGAGAACTATTCAGTATGTAGAGGATTTGTTGATTTGTGTTGATGTGTGTCCGGCGAGAGCGTCGTACTCGGACCTGAGATTGTGTAAGAGACGACTGAAGAGATCAAAAGGATCCCAGATAAGACATGCTTTCAGAGTTACGATAGTAACTAGTGTTGGTCGAGCTTGAGGTCTCGGAAACACCCACTATGTCCTGTCTATCTGTATCAGAGTGGCGCAGCGGAAGCGTGGAGAAAGTAGCATGCTATGCTGTTTTACCGCTGTCGCTTGTGGGAATTGCATGATGTGTTCATGTGTCCAAGCTGAGGAAGTACATTGATTCAGATGGATAGTGTGCAAGTGAGGGATGATTTGATTGTTGGGGCATTGCCAGTTCAGGTTGATGGACGAGAAGCAACTTCGAGGTAAAAGGATTCTTTGGTAGAGGTAATTTGGAAGGTTAGGATGCGAAAGTCGTATCCGGAGTTGGTTGAATCGAGGTAATTTCGAGGACGAAATTCTTTTAAGTGGGGGAGAGTTGTAACGCCCGTTTCATTTCGATTAAATTTAATTGTGATTTTTCCGTATCTCGTTGTGTCGTAGTCGTACGAGGATGTCGGGAAAATTCTGGTTTTGTCGGAAAACTTCGAAAAATCATATCTCTTGATCCGTAAGTCGGATTTGACCCCCGTTCAAAACGTTGGACAGCTAAAGAGATGTTCTACCTAGAAAAAAAATTTAATTTTTCTGATATGATGATCGTCATGGACTTGCCACGACCGTCACGACCGTGACGCTCGTCATGGACTTGCCACGACCGTCATAGTAACGAAATTCAGTTAAATGCAGAATTTGGACGTGGCTGAGAGTGGGTAGCAAAAATACATTCCCATAGACTCTTTTACTGTCAATTACACCATTTGGGGAAAGGAAAGACTGAAAAGAGAAGTTACGCATTGAGGAAAGTTGAGAGCAAAGAATCAACCACCGGCGAATTTGGAGGATTTCTGCAGAAAAGTCACCGTAGAGCGGAAGCGGAACCGAAGAGCGTGGAATTGACCTCAATTCTAAGGTAAGGGTGGGGTTCAATTCTATAACTGTGGGTATGATCGAATTCATGTGGGGAATCGAGTCATAGGTATAGTTTTCGTTAATCGATAAATGTTAAGGAAAAGGTTTCCCTAAAGGGATAAGATTTCTATGTAGGAATGAATGTGTTATGTAGTTATTAGTGCGATGCTCTAAGGTTTTCCTTATGGGCAAATACGTGGAACGAATATGCTATACGGTTATTCGTACAACGCTCTAATGGTTTTCCCTAATGGGCCAAAAAGGACAGTTACCTGGTTGTGATTGATTTGTAATTAATTATGTAAGAAAATGTCGTAATGTGGTTATTACAATAAGATGATGAATCCTTAATTGTTAAACTGATGTTGATGTTATACCTGTATAGGAATAGCCGTTTTGTATGAACACTTTGAGTTCCTATTCGTTGGTACGATGTTGTAATATTCCTTTACATGAACAGTCGTAAATGTTGAAATTATGTTGCTATTGTTCCCGTATGTGAACGGGTAGAAAGTGATGGTTGTATGAGTGGTATGATGTTATGATGCTCTGTTATGGACATTCTAGTTGTAGGCGTAATGCCTTGTTATATGGTTGTTATGGTTGTGTTGTAGTCCATAATAGATGCATTTCATGGCATAGCATTTGGCCTAGATTGGCGACGGTTGTGCCTGTATTGGCGTTATTTGGAGTGTTGGCTCCTAGATGGGTTCGGGGTGTTGGCCATGTCCCGAGTTTTGGAGTGTTGGCTCCTAGATGGGTTCGGGGTGTTGTCCCTGTCCCGAGTTTTGGGGTGTTGGCTCCTAAATGGTACCACATGCATATGCACAGTTGAGTCGCATGAAGTCGCATAATTACGCTAGTTGTATGTTAATGTTGTTTATGTGAGATATGGATTACTCGCAATTGTTGTCGATGATGTTTATGATTTCGAAACCTATAATGCTGTGATGAGTTTCCGGCATGTTTTCTATCATGCTTTATGTTATATTATTGATATCTCACCCTTTACGTCGTATGTTACCTCCTCTGGTGGTAATTTGCAGGTAGTCGGAATGAAGTTCCGCTTTGTCGATTAAGTTGTCGTTGGTCGCTCTGATACGTAGCACTCTTGGGGGGATGAACGATTGTAGTCATTGTTTCATTTATCTTCTTGTTGCTGCATTTTACTAAATGTTTTCATTGCATTGGGTGCCTTTGTTAATGCGCCGGATGTTGGTTGTACGCACTAAGCCGGAGAATTGGTAGTGCTGAATTTTGATGGAAAACTAGTTGTTTTAATGAATATATGCAAGTTGAAGTACTTGCTGAATTTTAATGGAGTTTTGTTTGTAATTTATGGTATTACGTTGATTATCATAAATGTTGAAAGTGCATGATGTTCCGCTGCAAATGAATATGCTGCTATGTGATTAAGATGTTATATGAGTTGTTATTAGATGTTCATCCAAGATTGTGTGCTATGTATCATCACTAAATGCATGTTGTCCAATTAAATGGTAAAATGTATGTTTTTGTAAGTTGAATATGTGACACCTCTGTTGCGTCTCAGTTCTTGCGCGTGTGACGGTCGTCACGACTCCATGGCGGTCGTCATGCCTGCAAAATTCGTGCACTCTGATTTTTATTTATTTTAAATATGCGTTGGGTTAGAATGGGGTGTTACAGTATTCATGGATGATTTCTCAGTATGCGGTCTTGATTTCAACAATTGTCTCGCAAACCTTGAGAAGATCCTGAAAAGATGCATTGACGTCAACCTAGTGTTGGGAGAAATGTCACTTTATGGTCACCGAAGGTATAGTTTTGGGACATATAGTTTCTGAGAGAGGTATCGAAGTAGATAAAGCCAAAATAGAAGTGATTGAAAACCTTAAACCCCATAACACTGTCAGAGAAGTCCAAAGTTTTCTTGGACACGCTGGTTTTTATCGGCGTTTTATTAAAGACTTCTCTAAAATAACCAAACCTTTAAACGGCCTCCTAATGAAAGATATCGAGTTTGACTTTGACGAAAAATTCCTGGAAGCATTTAACTCTCTAAAACAAGCCGTGATCTTGGCACCCATCATTCAACCTCCTGATTGGGACCAACCGTTCGAAATCATGTGTGACGCTAACGACTATGATGTAGGAGCTGTTCTAGGGCAAAGAAAGGATAAGAAATTACATGTTATATACTATGTCAGTAGAACCCTAGATGCTGCTCAGCTTAACTACGCTACCTCCGAGAAAGAACTTCTTGTCGTAGTTTTCTCTATGGATAAGTTTCTGGTAGGAGGCAAAATCATAGTTTATACAGATCATGCTGCCATCAGTTACATATTAGGCAAGAAGGATGCCAAACCTAGGTTACTTCAATGATCCTCCTGTTACAGGAGTTTGATCTGGATATTAGAGACAAGAAAGGCACGAAAAATGTAGTTGCCGACCACCTTTCTAGGCTCGAGTATCTAAAACCAGACCCACTCCTCATTAATGATGATTTCACCTATGACAAGTTAACCGCTAGGATAGAAACCATAGAAGAAAGCAACCTAGAAACTTCTAAGAACCTTGAGAGATCTCTAGAAGTAAGCAATGTACCTTGGTATGCAGATTTTGTAAATTACCTTGTTGCCGACATTATACCCCCTGATCTTAATTACCAGCAGAGAAATATGTTCTTTAGCGATGTAAGACACTTCTATTGGGCGAGCCACTCCTTTTTAAGAGAGGCACGGATGGTATTTTCCGCCGCTGCGTCCCAGATGAAGAAGTAAGAAAAATAATAGGACATTTCCACTCTGCACCTTATGGAGGACACTCTAGCACATCCAAAACTCTCGCCAAGATTCTAAGAGCAGGCCTGTTTTGGCCAACAATGTGGTGTGATATACACACCTATATAGTCAAATGTGATTGGTGCCAGCGCACTGGAAACATCTTAAGACGTGACGAAATGCCTTTAAGAAACATTCAAGAGGTGGAACTCTTTGATGTTTGGGGTAGAGACTTTATGGGTCCATTTCTGTCTTCCTTGGGAAACAAATACATCTTAGTTGCAGTTGATTATGTGTCTAAATGGATCGAGGCCATAGCCTCCCCCACCAACGACACCCGTGTAGTCATTAAGCTGTTTAAGAATTACATATTCCCTAGATTCAGAACTCCACGTCTTGTTATCAGCGACGACGGATCACATTTCATATCAAGAATCTTCGAAAAACTTTTAAGAAAATATGGAGTCAAGCATAGGATAGCAACACCTTATCACCCACAGACTAATGGCCAAGTAGAAGTATCCAATAGAGAAATAAAACAAATCTTAGAAAAGACGGTCTCTATATCAAGAAAAGATTGGTCTCAAAAGTTGCAGGATGCACTATGGGCCTATAGAACCGCCTTCAAAACCTCTATTGGAACAACCCCTTACCAACTAGTCTATGGAAAATCTTGTCATCTCCACTTTGAATTAGAGCACAGGGCCCATTGGGCCATAAAAACCCTAAACTTTGACTATTTGACTGTTGGACAAAACCGCATCCTTGATTTGCATAGAAGAACTCCGCGAATCCGCCTATGAAAACGCAATTATATATAAAGAAAGAAAGAAGGTCTGGCATGATAAGAAGATCGTAAAGAAAGATTTTCATGTAGGAGACCCTGATCTCCAATTCAACTCTAGATTACGACTCTTTCCTGGCAAGCTCCGTTCAAGGTGGACAAGTCCCTTTACAATTACTAAAGTTGTACAATCAGGAGCAGTCGAGATCCATAACCAGTCATGTAGCCCATTCGTTGTAAATGGGCAGAGATTAAAACTCTACGAAAGAGGAGACATTCCCGACGATTACTCCAGCCATACCTTGATTGATCCACTATTGCCTACTTCAGACATATAGGTTTTCTTTGTCAAGCTAACAACGTTAAACAAGTGCTGCCTGGGAGGCAACCCATGGTTTTCTTTATCTTTCATCCTTTTTATTATTTTATTTTATTTTATTTTATACTTTTTTCTTTTAAGTGTCAACTGACAGCCTATGATGATTGTGCTTTCAGGTTTTCTGAGTTTTATTTTTCAGAATGCAGAAGCACGATGACATGCACATCGCCTTCAGAGACGACAAGCAGAGAGAGAGGTACTCGATTCTTTGACAGCGTCCTATGGCACCGACCCGGTATCCGGATCAGGCCTGCATGGACGCTCTATGGATCGAGCCCAGCGTACGATTCCACTGTCATCAGCTCCAATGGGGAAAAAATGCTAACGAGCTACATTAGACTTACAGGCACCTCACGTTAGAGTTTCTCAGCTCGTTCCAGCATGAGCCATATGTCAATGAGGAAGGGCTGGCTACATTCATACTTTTTGGGAGGGAGTACGCCTTCACCAACAAGGGATTCGGAGACCTACTTGGATTTTCGAACACCCCTGATTCCATTCCGGACCTCCCGATGGGCTACTTTATGAGCAGAGACATTGATCAGTTCTAGCGAGATATTACAGGAGGAGGGAGCCTAGATCCATCGACTCAGCTATCTCCGATGATTCATAACCCAACTATGAGGTATTTTCAGATGACCCTGGCTCACACCTTCCTTGGAAAGGAAGATTCTGACATGCATATTAACAAGGAAGAGATATTCTTCCTATTCTGCGCAAATAGGTTACGCCTAGTGGCATGTGGGAACTTCTTGCTGAATAATTTCGAAGGCATAGCTAGATCGTTTAAAAGAGTTATTCATGTAGGAGGCACCGTCACTCATATAGCCACTGCATTAGGACTGACTAGCCAGTTGCTGCATCTGACCCCTTATTATGGACCTACATTTCTTGACATTGATTTCTGCTTGGATAAAGGACTGATGAGGAGAGCTTCTTTTCAGCATAATGCTTTCAAACTTCACATTGATTACCAGACTGTCCATTATTTCACTATACCTAACCCAGTTGTAACCAGTGTGCATGATCCTTCCAATTGGAGTTATGCATTGGAAGGGTATGGCGAGACGATCGACGAGCCACATACACCGCCTTCAGCGGAATACCATCCCTCTTCACCTTCTCCGAGGACGACAATGTATTCTAATAATCATGCATTGCAAAGGACCGACTTGCACACACAGATAGCAGCATTGCGCATAGAGATAGTTCAACTCTAACAGACAGTAGCCGATCTCACCTTAAAGTTTCAGATTTCAAACATGACCCATGCCACTGAGACAGATGTTCTGTATCAAGAGATCTCGGATTTACAAAGAGAGCTGCATTCACTCTGTCATCCCGATCAGTCTGACGAGCAGCCAGCTCCTTGATGACACTATTTCATTGCTTTTTATTATTTTCTTCGCTTTTATTTTCATTCACAGACTTATTGCACTTTCTTACGTTTTTATCTCATGACATTTACCTTACCGTTCATATATATATATATATATATATATATATATATATATATATATATATATATATATATATATATATATATATATATATATATATATATATATATATATATATATATATATATATATATATATATATATATATATATATATATATATATATATATATATATATATATATATATATATATATATATATATATATATATATATATATATATATATATATATATATATATTTGTGACCTATAACAGTTCATGCAATTTGTTTTAATTTTAATTTTTTATGTTTTTCTGATTTTTTATGTCAAAATATGGAAAAAGAAAAAATATATATACAAAGAAAATTAGTGTGCCAGGACAAATGATTAATATTGCCAGCACACCCCCAAAAATCAAAAAGGAGCACCAAGGTCCAACCAAAAGCACAAAATCCGGCCCAACCACCTTTTACAAGGATGGCACCTGCCATATAGTCCATGGCGCCCGCCATGGGGTCTGGACTATATGCGGGGCAGAAGTTACAAAACCTCCATTTTCGCACTCAAAAACCTCCAAAACCCATTTTTGGCTACACGAAAATCCTACCCATGTCACCAAAAGTTCACACTTTCATCTTCTACTCACCAACCCATTAACCATTCCAACTTCCATTTTCACTTCCCCTCACCAAAATCCATCAAAACCCCATTTTTACAAAACTCCAAAAAAATACCCATTCTTCATCTTCTTCCATCTCCAACATTCATCCATGGAGCACGAAGGTTACGTTTTGGGTCAAGGGAAACCCGGAGAAAAACAACGGAAAATCCTCGACAAATTGCAAAATCGGGATATTGCTTCGACACAGGGTGCCTTACAAATAGGAGATTCAATGTAGTCCCGTTCATGATGGCCCATATGAATGCCTCAATTAAGAGCACTGGAACCATTGCCTTTGGAGGACTTATTACGTCCATTGCAAAGGCTCTGAACCTAGATGCTGAGATAGCCACTTTAGAATCTCTCCCTCCTCGCACAATCAATTTGAAATTTTTGAAAGATATGAAATTGTGCAAAGTCAGGAAGGAAGGAGGCTTCGAGCTTATGATACACGGGAAGGCCATCCCATATGTTGTTCTACCTTGCACTAGACGCACCGATGTGACTATCGAGGGAAATTGGACCTATGATTTAGATGCTCCACCCATTACAGGCCCAGTACCCCCCAAATATTCAAGTTGGTGATGGCGATGATACTGATGACGAGTTTGACTGGCGAGAGCGATCTCTCGATCATCCTATACTGCCTCACCATGTACCACAGACACACACTGCATCGTCTTCCTCTTACCATTCTGCAGGTACCGCTCCTGGCTTTTATATATCTGAGCAGATGTGGCGAGAACAATTAGCCAGAGAGGAGAGACGCGAAAATTTGCTCAACACCATTCAGCAACAATTATCTGAGAATATGAGATTCATGCAAGAGTCTCAGCACCAGATGAACCAGTCCATGCATACCATCATGCAATCTCCAGCTGCTCTGACCATCAAATTCGACGCGTTCGAAGCTTCTCAGACCGATCATCGTCGCAGCAGAGCCCGCCGTCCTAGGTACTCACCGCACGCTGGCAACAGCACTAGCAGCATGCCTTAGGCACCTCAGGTACCTCGTCCCTTACTTATTTTGAAACATTGGGGACAATGTTCAATTTAAGTGTGGGAGGAGACTTTATTTATTTTCTCGCTTTATCTCGCATTTTTATTTCTTTTATCGCTTACTAGTTTATTTCCCGTCTTATTTTTCCTTTTCATTTTTTTAGAGCACACTTGTGCTTAATGAGTCATTCTATATTATACCTTTACTCCCTTATTACTTTGCCCCACCAAAAACTTTTTTGACAAATAGTGTACTATCCTGAAAATATTTTGGGCTTTGAGGCAAGTTCGTGTTAGGATGCGGATGATTTGGAAAAAAATTCTCTTTGAAACATCGGTATAATTATAATACCTTAGGCTTCGCAAATGCAGAAATTGACCCCGATATATACTCTGTGTACCATGGCCTTAATAGAATACCCATAGTAAGTCCTTAGTAGTTTATCTTAGCAGTCAACTCCGGCCAAGAACGTTATCTAAGTGAAGGATCAATGAAAATAAGTGAATGATCGGTACGCTAAAAAAATAAATAATTACAACTCGGGTATAGGTAACCCTCACAAGGCCATTTAACCCAAAAAGTTGTAAATTCGAAAAGAAAAAAAAGGAAAAAAATTATAAAGATAAAACAACAAAAAATACCTTCCCATTGTCAGTTGGTTCAGAGGTATCTGGTACTGAACTCGGTAAGGTGGATTACAATCCAATCCCCCGTAGCTGCAAATGGGCCAATAAAAGGGGTTACACCACTTTGTGCACTAGAACCCCATTCTTAGATCAGAATCACTAACCGATCACTTCACCATGATTTCGTACGGATAATGGGCTTAATGTGATTGCACCTGAATGAAAAGGACTCAAAAGGAGATTTGAAAGTAGGCCTAGGTATAGTAGGGTAGTATGGATTGATTTATGTAAAAAATGAAGCTTATGTCCGTATTTTCGGAGAAGTGTCATTCCGATACCCGTGGTTCATTGAGTCATCACCTATCGCTTCATCCTAGCTTGAACTTATAAGACCTTTTTGCCCAGATCATTTAAGGATATCGCCCTGTTCTGTCATGATGTTTTGCTTGAGGACAAACAATGGTTTTAGTGTGGGAGAATTTGATATGCTTAAATTAAACTGTTTATTTGACTCGATTTCGCGCACATTATTTAGTATTTTACTTCTGTTTTCTTGTATTATGCCTTTGTTTTGTTTATTTTTCAGGTTTTTGTATTTTCAAAGCTACTCGAGAAGAAATGAAGAAAAAAGAGCTGAAAGCCCTACTTTTTGAGAAATTGTACACATGGCTTCCACCATGGCGGGCACCATAGGGCATGCCACACATTGGATAGAAACCAACTGCTAACAACTGCCACGTCTCCTGTAACACCCCCTTTTCTATGCCCCCAAATAATACAATTAATCATTTAGGCATAAATTTAAAATTTCATCAGAGTACATTTGCAACATGGCATAAAAGGGGAATATCACATTATCATAAAAATTCCAACACATACAACACCTGCTCAACAGATATGCAACAACGGGATAACACCCACAAGAAATATTTAGAACAAAGGCGGAAATATCCAAATATTTCATAATTCACCAAACATGTATTCACATATACAGTTATCATTCATCATGTTTTACAAAACATATCAACAGCGGATACATACTCAGATGTTTCACAAAAGAATCAAAATAAATCCTATCTACCCGGTGCTACATATCAGAGCCGACCGACCAAAAAGGGAAGAAGCCACGCTTCACAAAATACCTCCAGCAATCTAGTCTGCAATGCCTCATAGAGCATTAAAAGAAACAACAGAAGGGTGAGAAACGATATCATAATAACAATGCATAAAAACATATATATATACATGATACCCAATATACGTCTTTCGCATTCTCACCGCAACTCACCTCGTCATACCGTACATCGCAATGTATTCACATTATCTATTTACAAATAGAACATCATGCATATACAATATGCGTCAACAATGTTTATATCGGTTCATAAACACACAAAACATACATATTCATATATTCACACATACACGTGTCTTCAAGCATACCAATCATGCCAATCATCAACAATTCATATAAACATTTACAATTATGTTCATTCACCATACACCATGCAGGATGTCAACATGCAACTCATAGAGACCGACACACGACTCTATGCAGATGCAAATGCGGTACCGGCTCATTTCAGCAGGTTCAATTGAAGAACCAAATAACCATCGCTCACACCCCACATGGGCACACGAGGTTCTGCAGATTCTACGCGGAATCAAAATAACCATCGTAATATACGAGGTTCTGCAAATCCACCGAGGGATCAATAATTAACCATCGCTCACACCCCACAAGGGCACACGAGGTTCTGCAGATTCACCGAGGAATCAATAATTAACCATCGCTCACACCCCACAAGGACACACGAGGTTCTGCAGATTCACTGAGGAATCAATCGACACAAGAATGCATACCATGATGCTTCACATGCAACATGACTCATGACACTCTTGAAATGCACACATGTTTACAAACATACTCATGCATTCTACACATTCATACAAACATCATAGATTTTTAATCAGGCTAAACAATGCACATAATTGCCCAAGCGGCCACAATTCATAATCTAGGATTCACGCCATACGGCTACCCACAGCACAACACAACCCAGCATATAAACTACTAAATCAAAGAAGGGTCGATCGCAACCGAAACCCCAAGTCACGACAGCACCCAGCAACAGGGAAAATCCATCCTGCTACGTTCGCTACACACTCGCCTAGCGAGCTGCTAGCGAGCGTTCGCTACCTCCTCGCCTAGCGAACTGCTAGCGAGCCAGCACAAAGGCTACAGACCTCGTTCGCTACACCGTTCGCCACAGCGAGCCTCCATCGAGCTCTTTGCTAATCCCTTCGCTTCCAGCGAGGGACATTAAAACCATTATGTCCCAAGTCTGGGACCGTTCGCTGCGCACTCGCCTAGCGAACTACCAGCGACCATTCGCGACCTGCTCGCCTAGCGAACTGCTAGCGAGCGTCTGCGATTTCCACTTCTCCCCGCTGTTCAAAATCCAAAACCACCGATAAAATCACCCGATGAATTCCAACTCATATCCAGTAGCCTTAGTCTAACATATACCGACTAATCTACGTCATCTAATCACGATTCTAACCGTTAGACAATGATTTCTATCGATTAAACCAAATTCAACCTAAAATGGAAAGTGTAGAAAAACTACCAACAATCCAAAACAATCCAACAAAATCGTACATGATTATACACATTGATAGAATAATAAAGTTTCACACCCTTACCCGATCAATCGAAAGCTTTGGTGATGATTTCTTGAAGTTCTAGGTTTTTTCCTCTTCTTTCTCTCCTCTTTCTCTTCTCTTCCTTTCTTTCCTTTTGTTTTTCTATCTCCCTTCCTAACTTTCTCTTTTTCTCTCATATACTCATATTCTCTTTTCTTTCCTCTCAAATTCTTTCCACACACTAATTAATCAATTCACATAAAATATCCACTTAACATAATTACTAATGCCCAAAATACCCTCCGGTCTATCTTTTTACCCGAAACTCTCAAAGTAGGCAAAAATAGCACAATATGCACAAATAACATATTAACACACAATTCCACATTTAAAATAATAATTCAATTAATTAAATCAGAAAGGACTCAAAATAAAGGAAATTCAGAATCGGGGCGTTACATCTCCCACTTCTTTCCACCCTAGTTCATGTGGCGGGCGCCACAAGGAGGTGGCGGGCGCCACAAGGAGGTGGCGGGCGCCACCTTCACACGGATGTTTCCCTCCCAAAAGGAGTTGGGGGGCACTCCTGTCTTTACCTTTACTTTCCTACCTCTATAAATAGAAGAGTGTTGATTCATTTCAAATCATCCAAGCTTAGAGAACAGAACTCAAGCCATAAATTTCACCTATTGTAAAGTGATAAACTTATAACATCAAGGGGTTATCACACCGTGTAATCGAGTTTGGAGCACTTGGATAGAAGTTAAACCTGCCAACATTTTAATTCAGTCTTTTTACTTCCAGTTGTTCAAGATTTTAAAGCCTCTCGTTTAAAGTAGGTTTCTGTCTATTTATTGCCTTTTATTTATTTACCCGCCTTTATTTCCTGCACCCTTTATTTCCCGCACCCTTTATTTCTCGCACCGCACTTTATTTATTTACTTACCCGCACTTTATTTACTCGCATTTATTTACCATGTCCGACTAAATCTTAAGGGCTAAGATGCGAGGATTATAGTTATAATTAGTATTCCACACGGTTGTCGGTAGAATTGCTTAGGGGTTATTTTAACTTTTAACACTTATTTTCTGTACTTATAATCCGTTGGGTAAGATCAAAAGCCGTCCAACCTTTAGATATATTTGGTTAGTTTTAACTGTTCCAAGGAAGCGAAAGCGCTTGGCTCAGTTAATTAGGAATCTTTAATGTTCAAGAAAACCGATTTTAAAACTATTTTCGGACACGTTTATGTATTTAAAGTCTGGTTCACAAGAACCTCTTTTTGTTAGAAATTCCAGGTTAAAATATTTTTCAACTAAGTCAAGAAACTTTATTTCTTAAAAATGGGTTTATTAATCCTAACGCAATGCACACCTTTTTATAAGTGACAATAAGAGGGGTCGATTAGAGATAAACTCGGTTCTGAATAAGCGAAAGCGAAAGTTCCCGTTAAATTAGTTCTTTTCATGAGTAGAAAATACTACCCCATAAGAAATCCTATATGTACACATCTGGAATACTACGTAGCTATATGAATTTCATCTATGCCTTGTTGCTTTATTATTGAATTTAGTTTCGCACTTTACTTTTATTTCGCACAACCTAATCCTTTATTTGATTTGCCTTAGATAAACACCGTAACAATAGTAATCAATAGATTGACGTTTGGTCTCTGTGTGATCGATAATCTTTTATATTACTTTGATGCTATTCGTTCACTTGCAAATCGCCCATCATCCATACACAAATTAAAGTTTATTTACGATTACATTTCCGTAATAGTTAATGTAACAGTCCAATTTTCAATAATTAATTATTTATATTAAATAATTGATTTATTTGGATGATTTTAATTATTGGAATTATTGTTAGATATTTGAGTGAAGAAATATGATGGAAGGAAATAGAATAGAAAGACATATAAGGAGAGTGGAAGGAAAAGGAAATAATAGAAACATAAGAGAAAGAGAAGAGAAAGAAAGAGGAAGAGGAGAAAAGAGAAGGAAAAGAAAGAAAAGCTTGGAAAGCTCAAGAACAACTTCTGGCTTCGATTTAATCAAGGTAAGGGTGTGAAGTGTTGTTATCTTACCAATGTATATGATTGTGTATGTGTGTGTTTAGATTTGTTATAGGTTTCCCATCTTTTTCCATTCTAGGGCAGAAATGGATTTAATCGGTAGAATTGATGTTGAACGGTTAAAATTTGGAATGAATGGTGTAGATTAGTCGAGGAATGTTAGGCTAAGACTACTGGAACTTGTTGGAATTAAATCGGTTGATTTTGTGATGATTTGATGATTTTGGACAGTTGTGGTTTTGAACATCGCAGACTTTCGCTAGCACCTTCGCTAGGCGAGCAAGTCGCAAGTGTTCATTGTAGCGAGCTAGTAGCGAATGGTCCCAGACTTGGACAGAATGTAATTGACCCTCTTTGCTGGATGCAAGCAAGGTAGCGAGGGGTTCGCTAGGCGAAGCCCCAACGAGTAGGTAGCGAAGCCTTACAGTAGCTTTTGTTTGCCTTCGCGAGCTTGTTCGCTAGGCGAACAGGTAGCGAGTGTTCGCTAGGAACTCGCTAGGCGAGCAAGCCAGCGAGCGTGACAACATTCTTATTTCTTTGTGATTCCATCAAATGTTGATTGTTTGGTTCGATTGTGTTCAATCTTGATCTGAAATGAGTAATTGTGTGTCGTTATATATATGTTGTGGGTAGCCGTATGGCGTGAATCCTAGATTGTGGAATCGATTGTGGAATGTGGTTTCTTTGACAAATATGTGCATTGTTTGAATTGATTAAAAATGCATGATGATTTGTGATGAAGTTTGTTGTCGTTTGGCACGATGATGTGAATGCATATTGATTGTATGCAATATTGTGAATAATGCATGAGAACATATTGTGAATATGTGTGCATTGTTTGATAAATATGGTGATAGTATTGGATTGTGAATGCATATTGATTGTATGTAATATTGTGAATAATGCATGATAACATATTGTGGATATGTGTGCATTGCTTGATAAATGTGATGATGTTGAAAGTATGAATACTTTGATATGATGTGTGAGTGTGCAATCATGATATAAGTCTTGTGTGATGAATTATTTGACTATGCATAGGATTAAGATATGAGAACGATCTTAAGTGCATATGGTTGTTGATTGCATACGCATCATTTAGTCAAGAGGCAATGCTTGCTAGTTTCGTGGAGAATAGTGACTTGTCCCAAACCTAGAAGGGTGGGTTTGAAAGCTTAGAGGACGGGCTTTTGTTGTTATTGGTCTAGGGGACGAACCCGGTTTAAATGTAAAAACCGAAAAATGATAACAAGTGTTGGTACCACATGGCATGAGTTGCATTGAGTCACATGGCATAGAGATAAATATTGTGTGAATGTATGCATATGTGTATATTATGTGGATTGATGAGAATTATGGATGTGCGCATAATGAAACATGTTTGGTGATAATCCATATTTGTTTATACATATATTGTGATGTATATGATGATGATAATGAACTGTGGTGAGAAATGCAGAATATGTGTATTCTATGCTTGTATATATATATATATATATATATATATATATATATATATATATATATATATATATATATATATATATATATATATATATATATATATATATATATATATATATATATATATATATATATATATATATATATATATATATATATATATATATATATATATATATATATATATATATATATATATATATATATATATATATATATATATATATATATATATATATATATATATATATATATATATAATTATATGCATTGATTATTATGATAATATTTCTTACCCTTCTGCTGTTTTATAATGCTCTATGAGGCATTGCAGATTAGGTTTGCTGGAGGTCTTTTGTGAAGTATAGCTTCATTCTTTTGGTCGGTTAGCTCTGATATGTAGCACCGGGTAGTTAGGATTGTATAGCATTCTTTTGTGATATATTTGTATATGTATCTGTTGACAAATGTTTATGTAAACATGAATGATGTGGTGAATCAAACTGGATGATATGTATTTATATGATTACATGTTTAAAATGATTTGATGTTTAGATTTTCCGTTTTTAACTCTAAATATTGAGATGTGGGTGTAAGGACTAAGTTCCTCTGTTAAGGCTACCCCATTGTTGCATGTCTTTTATAGAGCAGGTGTTGTATGTTTCAATTTTGTGTGTGCTATTACATACCTCTTTTATA
Source organism: Lathyrus sativus (assembly GCA_963859935.3). Lineage (NCBI taxonomy): Eukaryota > Viridiplantae > Streptophyta > Magnoliopsida > Fabales > Fabaceae > Lathyrus > Lathyrus sativus. The sequence goes on from OZ012741.1 coordinate 175,099,099, forward strand.
CCATGTTTTAATTATACTCTGATGAAATTTTAATATGTGCTTAAATGATTTATTGTTTATTTGGGGGTATAGATGGGGGGTGTTACATTAGTGGTATCAAAGTAGGTCGGCCAGTTGGCCAAGTTGTTAATGTGTTCATTCCCTTATGCATTTGGTATGTGTGTGTAGCACTATCAATATGGTTGTTCTAACGAGGATTTGTTATGGGAATCAAAAACAATGGTTGCAGGCAGGAATGATGAAGCGATTGCTGAGGCTTTGACGAGGTTGGCTGGAGCAATTGGGCAGAATCCTCAAGCCAATGTGAATGCTGGAAACAACGCTGATGATGAGTTTCGTGCTTTGGGAAGATTCCAAAGGAACAATCCGCCAATTTTCAAGGGAACCCATGAACCTGACAAAGCACAAGTATGGATGAAAGCGATTGAGAAGATCTTTCGAGTCATGAACGGTTCAGATGCGCAAAGGGTGCAGTTTGGCACTCATATGCTTGAAGAGGAAGCTAAGGACTGGTGGGGTAATACTCGCCAAAGGTTTGAAGAGGATGAGATTGTGGTTACTTGGGATGTTTTTAGAGAGGCATTTCTGAAGTATTTTCCAGAAGATGTGCGTGGTAAGAAGGAAATTGAATTCCTCGAGCTGAAGCAGGGTAACTCAATTGTGGCCGAGTATGCCGCAAGATTTGAGGAATTGATTAAGTTTTGTCTTCATTATAACACTGCTAATGTTGAGAGATCCACGTGTCTCAAGTTTGTGAATGGTTTGAGGCCTGAAATCAAGCAAGCCATTGGTTATCAGGAAATTAGGTGATTTTCTTAGTTGGTGAACAAGAGTAGAATTTATGATGAAGATGGTAGAGCTCGTATGATCAAGAAAGGAAAAGGTCAATTTAGAGGGAAGTCGTATGTGACTCCTGCTGATAAGGGGAAATAGAAAGCTGCTTACGGCAAGAAGCCGAGTAGGGGAGGAGTTTCCACTCTGGTGAGATGTTATAGATGCGGTGAAGAAGGACACAGTGCTCCTGAGTGCAAAAGTGTGGAGCAGAAATGTTTCAAGTGTGGCAGGCCAGGCCACAAAGCTCTTGAGGGCAGAAGCGGTGAAAATGTGACTTGATACAACTGTGGTGAGCAAGGGCATATTAGTACCAAGTGTGACAAGCCAAAGAAGACTCAAGGGAATGGGAAATTGTTTTCTCTATCAGGATCGGAGACTGCTAGTGAAGATCGATTGATCCAAGGTACGTGCTTCATTAATGGTATACCTTTGATCACTATAATTGATACTGGAGCTACACATTCTTTTATTTCTTTGGATTGTGTTAAGAGATTAAATCTTGAGTTGTCTGTTATGAGTGGTGGTATGGTTATTGATACTCCTGCTATGGGTTCGGTCACTACCTCGTATGTGTGTTTGAATTGTCCGTTGAGTATTCTTGGTAAAGACTTTGGAGTTGATTTAGTGCGTCTTCACTTAGATCAACTTGATGTTATTCTTGGGATGAATTGGTTAGAATTCAATCGTGTCTATATTAACTGTTTTGACAAAACAATTATTTTTCCTGAACCTGGTAAGGAAAGAGACTTGTTTATGACTGCTAAGGGAATCAGTACAAGATGGTGCGAAGGTATTTATGTTGATGGCAACTTTGAACACTGGTGGAAATGGAGAAATTGATGCTTTACCAATTGTCCGTGATTTTTCGGAAGTTTTTCCTGAGGAGATAATAGATTTACCTCCGGAACGAGAAGTGGAATTTACGATCGACTTAATTCCTAGAACTAGTCTGATATCGATGGCTCCATATCGTATGCCCGCGTCGAAATTGAAAGAGTTGAAGAGTCAACTTGAAGATCTACTCAAGAAGAAGTTTATTCGTCCGAGCGTGCCACCGTGGGGTGCACCAGTGTTGTTGGTTAAGAAGAAAGAAGGTTCTATGAGACTCTGTATGGACTACAGATAATTGAACAAGGTGACTATCAAGAATAAGTATCCACTTTCGAGGATTGATGATTTGATGGATCAGTTGGTTGGTGCGAGTGTGTTCAGTAAGATAGATCTGAGATTTGAGTATCATCAGATTCGTGTGAATACTGAGGATATTCAGAAGACTGCTTTTAGAACGAGGTATAGACATTATGAGTATTCTGTGATGCCATTTGGTGTGACTAATGCACCAGGTGTATTTATGGAATACATGAATAGGATTTACCATCCTTATTTGGACAAGTTTGTGGTTGTTTTCATTGATGATATTTTGATTTATTCGAAGAGTGAAGGGGAACATGTCGAGCATCTGAGGATTGTGTTATCAGTGTTGAAAGAGAAGCAGTTATATGCTAAACTTTCTAAGTGTGAATTTTGGTTGAAGGAAGTAAGTGTCCTTGGTCACGTGATTTCGAGTAGAGGTATTACATTTGATCCGTCGAAGGTTGAAGCGGTATCGCAATGGGAGACACCGAAATCAGTTTTTGAGATTAGAAGTTTTCTTGGTTTGGCGGGATATTATCAGAAATTCATTGAAGGATTTGTCAAGTTATCTTTACCATTGATGCAGTTGACTAGGAAAAGTCAAGCTTTTGTTTGGGATGCAAAGTGTGAAGGAAGTTTTCAAGAGCTTAAGAGAAGATTGACGAGAGCCCCTGTTTTGATTTTGTCAAATCCGGCAGAACCGTTTGTTGTGTATTATGATGCTTCTTTTATGGGTTTAGGAGGTGTGTTGATGGAAGATAAACAAGTTGTGGCTTATGCTTCGAGGCAACTCAAAGTGCATGAGAAGAATTATCTGACAAATGACCTAGAGTTGGTCGCCGTTGTATTTGTGCTGAAGCTTTGGAGGCATTATTTGTTTGGTTCGAGATATGAGGTATTTAGTGATCATAAGAGTTTGAAGTATCTCTTTGATCAGAAAGAATTGAATGCAAGGCAGGGGAGATGGTTAGAACTTCTGAAGGATTATGATTTTGGTTTGAATTACCATCCGGGTAAAGCGAATATGGTAGCTGATGCATTGAGTAGGAAATCGTTGCATATGTCGATGATGATGGTAAAAGAGTTGGAATTGATTGAACAATTTCGTGAATTGAGTTTGGTGTGTGAGAAGACTTCTTACGGAGTTAAGCTTGGTATGTTAAAGCTTACTAGTGGTATTCTAGACGAGATTCGAGAATGACAAAAATCTGATTTGAGTTTAGTTGATCGGTTGACTTTGATCAATCAAGGTCAAGGTGGTGATTTTCGGATTGATGAAAATGGTATCATGAGGTATCGTGATAGAGTTTGTGTTCCTGATGTTATCGAGCTGAAGAAGAGTATTCTTGAGGAAGGGCATCGTAGTGGATTGAGTATTCATCCGGGTGCTACTAAGATGTATCAAGATTTGAGGAAAGTATTTTGGTGGCCTCGCATGAAGAAGGATATTGCCGAGTTTGTGTATTCTTGTTTGACATGTCAGAAGTCAAAGATTAAGCATCAGAAACCGTCGGGTTTGATGCAACCGTTGTTTATTCCTGAGTAGAAATGGGATAGCATTTCTATGGATTTTGTGTCTGGTTTACCGAGGACGCCGAGTAACTTTGAAGCTATTTGAGTTATTGTGGATAGATTGACCAAATCTGCTCACTTTATTCCTATGCAAATGGATTACCCGTTGGAGAGGTTGGTGAAACTGTACATTGAAAGGATTGTCAGTTTGCACGGTATTCCGTCTAGCATTATGTCAGATAGAGATCTGAGGTTTACTTCGAGATTTTGGGAGAGTTTGCAAACTGCTTTGGATACGAAGTTGCGTTTGAGTTCAGCTTATCATCCGCAGACCGATGGTCAAACTGAGAGAACGATTCAGTCACTTGAGGATCTTTTGAGAGCTTGTGTGTTGGAGAATGGAGGAGCTTGAGATAGCTACTTACCTTTGATTGAGTTTACTTACAACAACAGTTTTCATTCGAGTATTGGTATGGCACCGTTTGAAGCATTGTACGGTAGACGGTGTAGGACGCTATTGTGTTGGTATGAGTCGGGAGAGAGTTCTGTGGTTGGACCCGAGATAGTCCAGCAGACTACCGATAAGATTAAGATGATTCGAGAGAAGATGAAGATTTCTCAGAGTCGTCAAAAGAGTTATCATGATAAGAGGAGGAAAGCACTTGAATTTCAGGAGGGAGATCATGTGTTTCTTCAGGTTACTCCAATGACTGGTGTTGGTAGAGCATTGAAGTCGCGTAAGTTGACGCCACGTTTCATTGGTCCTTATCAGATTTTGCAGAAGATAGGAGAGGTAGACTATCGTGTTGCTTTACCCCCGTTGCTTGCTAATCTCCATGACGTGTTCCATGTATCTCAATTGAGGAAATACATTGCGGATCCGTCTCATGTAGTCCAAGTAGATGATGTGCATGTGAGAGATAACCTGAATGTGGAGACATCACCTATGCGGATAGAGGATCAGGAGTTAAAGCAACTTCGAGGCAAAGAGATTGCTTTGGTGAAGGTCGCTTGGGTAGGATCGGCTGGTGGAAATGTGACTTGGGAACTTGAGAGTCTGATGAGGGAGTCTTATCCAGAATTGTTTGAATCAGGTAACATTTTCGAGGACGAAAATTCCTAAAGTTGGGGAGGGTTGTAAATGTCCAATTTTCAATAATTAATTATTTATATTAAATAATTGATTTATTTGGATGATTTTAATTATTGGAATTATTGGTAGATATTTGAGTGAAGAAATATGATGGAAGCAAATAGAATAGAAAGACATATAAGGAGAGTGGAAGGAAAAGGAAATAATAGAAACATAAGAGAAAGAGAAGAGAAAGAAAGAGGAAGAGGAGAAAAGAGAAGGAAAAGAAGGAAAAGCTTGGAAAGCTCAAGAACAACTTCTAGCTTCGATTTAATCAAGGTAAGGGTGTGAAATGGATTTAATCGGTAGAATTGATGTTGAGCGGTTAAAATCTGGAATGAATGGTGTAGATTAGTCGAGGAATGTTAGGCTAAGACTACTGGAACTTGTTGGAATTAAATCGGTTGATTTTTTGATGATTTGATGATTTTGGACAGTTAGGGATTTGAACATCGCAGACATTCGCTAGCACCTTCGCTAGGCGAGCAAGTCACGAGTGTTCGCTGTAGAGAGCTAGTAGCGAATGGTCCCAGACTTGGACAGAATGTAATTGACCCTCTTCGCTGGTAGCGAGCAAGGTAGCGAGGGGTTCGCTAGACGAAGCCCCAACGAGTAGGTAGTAAAGCCTTACAGTAGCTTCTGTTTGCCTTCGCGAGCTTGTTCTCTAGGCAAACAGGTAGCGAGTGTTCGCTAGGAACTCGCTACGCGAGCAAGCCGGCGAGCGTGACAACATGCTTATTTGTTTGTGATTCCATCCAATGTTGATTGTTTGGTTTGATTGTGTTCAATCTTGATCTGAAATGAGTAATTGTGTGCCGTTATATATATCTCACCCTTCTACTGTTTTATAATGCTCTATGAGGCATTGCATATTAGGTTTGCTGGAGGTCTTTTGTGAAGTATAACTTCATTCTTTTGGTCGGTTAGCTCTGATATGTAGCACCGGGTAGTTAGGATTGTATAGCATTCTTTTGTGATACATTTATATATGTATCTGCTGACAAATGTTTATGTAAACATGAATGATATGGTGAATCAAACTGGATGATATGTATTTATATGATTACATGTTTAAAATGATTCGATGTTTAGATTTCCCGCTTTTAACTTTAAATATTGAGATGTGGGTGTAAGGACTAAGTTCCTCTATTGAAGCTACCCCACTGCTGCATGTCTTTTATAGAGCAGGTGTTGTATGTTTCAATTTTGTGTGTGATATTACATACCTCTTTTATACCATGTTTTAATTATACTCTGATGAAATTTTAATATGTGCTTAAATAATTTATTGTTTATTTGGGGTATAGAAGGGGGTGTTATAGTTACCGACATAATCAAGACACAATTAAACATTGCCATCATCAATCATGAGTCGCAAAGGCAAGAATAAAGCATGTTCTAGGCCAATTCCAATTCATTCCAAAAATAATCCTCAGACATAATCAAGTTCCAGAGAGAATCAAGATCGAATAAAGAAAGATATCCAAGATGTTCAGACATGTTGATACAAAAACAGAAATACATTAATGATGAAATCAAAATTTCTAAGACTTGACCGAACATGTTCTAACAACCTTCACTGTCTGGCCAAAACAGGAACTCAGACATGTTTTTTCCAATAATCAATATGATCCTAAGAATTCAAGCCTATAACGAGACATTTTTTCATCATCATTAGGGGAAGGAGAACAATCTCATACATTGTGAGAAAGAAAAAGAAACCATAAGTCACCATACACAAAATTACTAGTAGCGACATATACACACACTGTCAACACATAGCAGAGAAAATACCACATCAAACAAAGAATAAACACACACATCGCAGAACCAGGGATTCATAGATACACAAGAACACACACTACAGGGAGAACTTATACACACAATATCCCAAACTTACAACACGTAGCAATCATAGAATTGGAAGAGTTTCGACCCTATGAACAAAGACGGAATCAAGTTGAAGTTTCTATCCAATTTGGAGGTCCATATCGCCATTGACACTGTCGTTCAAAACTAACCCTAATCTCGCCACAATCTCCGCCCTTGACCACTACCAATCCACCACGGAGTCAAAACACCATAAATCTTATCCTTGGAGTCACTTTACCACGGTCGCATGCATCGAGAAGTCGACGAAAGGTTGTTGTTGCCATTATCATTCCCGAATCCACCGGTGAAACACCGTGCGACTTGTACTGGTAAGGTCACTTTTGCTAACTAACCCTTGCTTGTTGTTGTCCATTTTTGTTTGTGATGGAAGATCTGAGTGAGCATTTGTGTATCGGAATGAAAAACTTATGTTGAGAAAGAGGAATGAACAGAAGAAGAAAAAGGAATTACGAAGAGAGAAAGAGGAGAATGAGAGAGCAGTATGAAGAAATTAGGGAAGAAAAGGGGGCAAGCCGAGAGAGATTGATCTGTGTTTTTTTTAATGTCTTTTTTTAATATATATATAATAATTATATTAGTGATGTTGGGTCGGTAGAGAGGGAGACCGGCCCAAATTCTATTTTTAAAATTAATTTAGCTACTTTCTTGTGGGTTTTTTTAGAAAGAATGGGCTTCAAGCCCGTGTTTTTTTTTTAAATTACATTATATATATATATATATATATATATATATATATATATATATATATATATATATATATATATATATATATATATATATATATATATATATATATATATATATATATATATATATATATATATATATATATATATATATATATATATATATATATATATATATATATATATATATATATATATATATATATATATATATATATATATATATATATATATATATATATATATATATATATATATATATATATATATATATATATATATATATATATATATATATATATATATATATATATATATATATATATATATATATATATATATATATATATATATATATATATATATATATATATATATATATATATATATATATATATATATATATAGTTTAGTTAGCTAATTAAAAAAGGAACTCTAATAGTTTAATTATTAAGCACAGATTATTCAAATAGATGTTAGAATAGTTCCCCTCAAATCTAATTTCAAATCTTGGATTTGGAATACTCTCCGTTCAATTTAAAACTAATCTTTTCTCAAAAAATACAAAACACTTAAACCATAATTTTAATCTTTTCTAGATCATAAGATTTGTTCACACTATCCCAAAGAAAATGATATCTCCTCCTTGTTGACTGCCATGTCATAGATAATTTTAGATCCTTACCCTTATCCTAGCCTTAGGATCGGAGTCGCCGCACTCCACACATAACGTCCTGCCATGGACATCCTCTTTTATTCCTTTCATCCTAACCTTAGGATAGGGGTCGCCGCACTCCATGTAAGTTCCCGCCGAGGATATTCACCTATCTTTCAACTTAATTTTAGACTTGGAGTCGCTGCACTCCATGTAAGTGGCTCACTATGAACACTTACTTTCCTCTAGAATCTTGACCACAGTAAAGAGTTCTTCACCCTCTTTAAGGGGAACTACGAATGCTCTGATTCCATTCCCGTCAGGATACGTAGGCACGAGATGAGATGTCTTGGCGAGCATACTTAGAAATAAAACTTTAGGTCTCCTTTTAACCCTTAAGCAGATAGCAAATAACAAATAAAACTAATACGAATAAGAGGTTCTTGTAAAGTACTACAAATACTTAGGATGCTAACACTTTCCCTAGGTATAACCAACCCCTAAACCTTAGATCTCTCGCATTGTTTTTACAGTGCAATTAGGGTTTTTTCATTCTTTAACCTTTCCTTTGGATAAATCAAAGCTTGGTGGTGAATTTCAAAAATCTGTGATTCAAGTTAATTAATAGCTTGATATCTGATTCTCACTGCAACACTCCTCTTGCGGCTAAAGCCTCTCTAATTGATCCTCATGTGTTTATTTTCTTCCACCCCAAGTTTGGGTGTTGTCAACTAACTATTATAATTCTAGGAGCATTTCTATAAGCTAGGATGGTTCCCCCCATTATGTGAACATTAGGGGTAGAGTTACTAAACATCCTCTCATTTCTGGCCACCTAAATGCGATGAATCATGTGAGATCAAGCTTTTAAAGCCATGTCTTAAAGTTTGGGGTGCCATCCTAGCACCGTCATATGAAAAATATTCTCATTTGGATTTGGTAAAACTATAATCCCAAATGTCGAGGTTATCTCCTTCTAAATAGCCACTATAAATGGGAAGTCAAAGATAATGTGAACAGATGATTCTAAATGATTGTTTAACAAGCCATACATAGATGCCAAATGGAATCCCCACTTTTGCAAATTTGAATCGCGAAAGATCTTACTTTGAACAAACCTTCACAATTTGAAGGACATTGAGGGATGGATAAACTCTTGCCAAATTAGCTTAGCCTAATCGTGGGTATTTTAAAGAATCGTCTGGTTCCTAAATGCCTTCCTCATTGAAAGGATACTTTTACTCGCATGTTTCCTGCTGCGGAGAGAATCAGATATCAAGCTATTGAATTAACTTAAATTACAAATCTTTAAATATTCACCATCGAGCTTTGATTTATCCAAAGGAGAGGGTAAAGATCAAAGAAAATACTAGGTGCGCTATGTAACAACAAAGCTAAGAGAATATAAGGTTCGGGATTGGTTATACCTAGGGAAGGTGCTAGCATCCTAAGTATCTGTAGTACTCTACAGGAAGCTTTTGTTAGTATTTGTGTTATGCTAAAGTTTGCTTGCTAAGGTAAAGACCTAGGGGTTTATTTCTAAGTATGCTTGCCAAGATATCCTGACTAGGATAGAATCAGAGCATTCATAATGCACCTCGCTAAGGGTGAGGAACTTTTGACTGTGGTCAAGGTTCCAAGAGGGAAGGGTAAGTGTCCATGACCATGGCACTTACATAGACTTTACAAAATTTACTAAGTCTAAGTTGAAAAACTAACTAGGGGGTTGACTCTAACAAGGTCAAAGGGGAAGCCAATACTTATAACAATGATGCTCACATAGAGTTTACAAATTTTATACCTAATTCTAGGTTGTAAGATCAATAGGCTCTAACAAGGCCAAGAAGGGAAAGTAAGTATTTATAACAATAATACCTACATATGGTTAACAAACCCTAACCTAAAGCTAGGTTGAAGAAGGAAGAAATGGCTCTAACAAGTCCAAGGGAATGATTCTAACAAGGTTATGTGGTAGGTAGGAGGTAGACTAGGCTATCCTAAATCTGACATGGCAGTCAACAGAAGAATCATTTCTTTTGGACTTTGGATTGAGAAAAGATTTTGGATGCAAAAAGAAAGGAAAATCTATGGGAGACTGAATCCTAAGTGTTATCATACAAATGATGATCCTAAAGTCGAGATTGAGTGGAAATTCTATCTTAAAATTGTCATGCAAAAGTCGAGAACCAAAAATCTATCCTACTTTGAGCTTAATTGAAAATTAAGTAAAACTAGGAGATCCTAAGGGAACATGTGAATACACGAGCTAGCAGGTAAGTAAACCAGATATATACATAAGCATTAAGATGAATCAATAAGAGAAAACAGGATCAAGTCCCGAAAATACTAGACACATAATAGAATCAGGGAAAGAGAAATAATGTGACAAAAAAACATGAGTTAAATGAACCACGATGAACACAAGATAATAAGCAATGGCATGGTCAAGGCAGGAATCAAACTCAAGCTCAGACAGAAAGAAACTAAGTTGCAAACTCACAAAATTAGAGATTACGTCAATAATGAAATTAATTAAAATAAAACCTAAATATTTTAAATTCTAAATCAAAATAAAAGTTAGAAAATATTAAATAAAGAAAATATTTATGAGTTTTCATTAATTTAACAAATAAATTAAAGTAGGAAATTATATTTCTAAAATAAATAGATAAATGTTAATTAAAATCAAATATTAAAAATTAAAAGTAACTAATTAATATAAATATTATAGATTAAAAAAAATAATATGGACAAAATGATTAGCAATATCAGTTAACAAAGTAATTGACAAGAATTTTTTTAACAAAGTGATATTTTAACAAAAAGATATTAACAAAAACAATGGCCAAAATAATTAACACAATTTTAAAAAGAGAGTATTTAACAAAATAAGTAACAAAAATTATTAAAAATTATTAATCAAAACATAGTTAACAAAAAAAAATATTTACAAAATGACTAACCAAAAATAAATAACAAAATAAATAGAAAAAATGAATAATATAAGAAAGGGTGTGCATGTAGTGGAATCATGAGGCCTTTAGCCCATCCTCCACCCAAAAAACAATATGAATGATGATAATGATAAGCATGGTTGTGCTACAAAAACAACAAACGGGCTTCAAAGCCCAATCAGCTCACCAAAAAATAAAATAAAAATTATTTTAAAGCAAGAAAAAAAAGTTTATGCCAGCAAAACATCCAAACACAGTTTCCTTTGAACGAGAAAGGCACAGTCTTTTGGCACGTCAACATGTCACAATACAAAATGGAAAACAAGATGAAAATAAGAAAAAACACGGTTATGGATATAGTAGGTTAGAAAATGGAAACGACAAAACGCATTCCAAACAACAATAAATTTTGCCCTTTCTGAAGACGAAAGAACAACGCAAAGCAAGGCAAAGAGAATTCGTATCCACAACAAAGTCCTGAACGAAAGGGCATAGGACCAACCTTTTTTAACTTCTCTCCGTCAAAATCATTCTTCTAGCTTCGAAACTCAGGTTTGATCGATTGGTTTGAGTTTCATTTTTGGTTTCGATTTGTTCGATTTCCTTCTTTATGTCTTTTATGGTTCTCTGGTTTGATGATTTGATTGGGTTTGTTTTTGAGGATTTGATTGGTGTTGAAGGTTAATGAAATAGTGCGGGTTGTTATTATGTTATTTTTCTAAGAAGAGGGGAACAACGTTACTGAAACGTTTTCTTGAAAGAATTTTTTCCTCTTTTCTTGGGTGGTTCTGTTCTTCTCTTTACACTTTTTTCCTTCCTTCTTTTTTTATAAAAAATAATTCAACTTGCTGGTTAAGCTTTTGGTATGATGCCGTTTTTTTGAGTTGTCCCTATCCCTTTGCAATTTTTTTATTATTATTCAGAATTGTTGTTTTGAAGTTTTGTAGGTTTTGGCAAGTGTAGGTTTTGGACGTGGGTCGTGTGGTTGTTGCAGGTGGATGTGTAATGTCTGTTTGTGTATGAATTGCAGCAGGCGTGAAGGTTTGAAGCAGGTTTTGTTTGTATGTGGAGGTACGGTTTGTAGCAGATGATGGCAGGCTTGTACGATTTGGGAGTAATGGTGCGGGCAATTGTGTGTAATGGAAATTGCTACAAGATTTTGTCGTGTTTGGCTTTGGTGTATTGTGAACTGCAGATTTTATGATGTATTTGGCAACTGTTTTTGACCTGCTATTTTTTGTACCTTGCAGGTTTGCATAGTGGATGGTTTTAGTTTTGTCCTGGAGCTACATTGTGATGTGCAAACCTTATATTTTTTAACATTTCCCTTTTTCTATTTTGGTATAAAAGAATGCAATGTGCTTTTTGAACATTTCATGGAATTTATTTGTTTTTTGTGAACTTATAGTGGGTTTTTAATGAGGCATTGGTAGCATAAGGAATTGAGAATAAAAAGAAAGTGAATTTAGAATGAGAATTTGGATGTGAGTTTTGAAATGGATAATTGGGTGGAAATTGGATTTGGGAAATAAAAATTGATTTACAAAAATGAATGAATAGATTAGGTTATCAAAATGAATTATAGAAATGGTTATGGAAATGAATATGGATTTGAAATGACATATGAAGTTGAATTAAAATGAAACTTGAACCTAAGATGAGTTGGAATAGAAATGAAATTGAGATTTAAAATTGGAAACTGAACTTGAATTTGAAATTTGAAGAATTTAAATTTTGAAATAAAACTAAAATTCGAAGGAAGTCAAGCTTGGATCTTGAATTTGAAAAGGTTGAATAGAATCTGAATTTGGACAAAAACTTAAAGATGAAATGTTGACATTAAATTGAGACTTGACTCTATAGATAAACTTTGATCTGGCGTAAAACCCTGACCCTGCCACTACATTAAAACCCTAATTGAAAGTGAAATGGCTCTAATGATATCCACTCTGAAAAAGTGGTCTTTGCCACAGCCTAATAGTCTGATACTAAAACAAACCACTTCTTTGACCAATATTAGGTCAAACTTCCACTGAATTTCAAACCACGATGCACACCTCCTTGACCTTATATGACTGATCCTTGATTCAGTCTTGCAAGACCTGAACCTCGAAGTGCTTGTGATGAAATCATTTTGAACTAGATTATTGAGGAAGGGAGGCCTCTTAAGAGTATGAGAAATTTATTGGTTGGTGATCTATCGAAAACCTTGATTGAACAACCCTTAAAGCCTATTGAAGCAAACCCTAATTCACAAATGAAACAAAACAAGCAAAGTATGATAATATGGTTAGTTATGCAAGGATGGTTGATTTAAGATGCTTATGCAGATGATGATGACATCTAAGGGGTAAAATTTGGGGTATGATAGTTTCCCCTATTTAAATAACTTTACTGAATGGCATGAGCGATGACAATCCTCATAAAATCAAGGTGAAAGATATTTAAGTATAGCAAATCGAATATTTTTCCCTTAGATGTAATGCTATGCTAAGAACAAAAGAAACAATGAGAATGTTGACATGCCATGAACTTTAACATGATGATATGATGATGTGATAATGCATAATGCAGACAAAAACAAAATCAAAGAGGGTAGAGGTCAACAACCAAGGGTAAAAACGCACTGGGGATGACCAAAAACATTAAGGAATATAAACAAAAGGTAAATCTAAAATGGTCGAACAACAGATTCAGACGTGACCGGACGTCACTTTGAAAGAAAGTATTCACACTAAAGTTACAACCAAGATAGATGATCTCCACTGAGGAATATCCATAACAGTTAATCAACAGGTTATAACATGACCGGGTGACACTTTAGAACGAAAGGCAAGAAGAAAAGCTCTTTATTGGGGATAAAACTAGAAAGAAGTATGATCTCCACTAGAGACTAATTCAAACAAAGGATTGATCTTTTGACAAAAGGATCAAACAAACAAGAAATGATCTTTTGACAAGAGATCAAACAAACATTGGAGTTCTCGCAAGGGAATAAACATCCAAATTTATGGGAATTCCTTAAAATGAAGAGTTCAAACGGGATCTTTAGGAAACGTCAGGAAGAAACAGGGTAATTACAAACTCTATAAGTACCAAATGAATTGGACTTACACCACAAGTAAGGGTAAAAACCAGCTTCTGATAGGTCGATGCCAATAACTATTGTAACCCGAAATTTGACCTCCCCTTTTTCCTTTTTGCATAATCATGTGCATTTGCATCGCCGACATACACATTAGCATTTTTTTCTCTATGGTTTTGTTACAGGAATATTCAGGTTCTCGAAGCTTGATTAATCATATCCTCACAAAGTCATCACATCACCAATACAAGCAAAACACAAGGGTTTCCATACCTATTTATCAAAGCAAAGAGTTGAAAATTGGAACCATGGTCATAAAACCTTTTTTCAAGCAAATTGGGCAAGTTTTGGATGTGTTAATCGATTAACCATTTGCTAGGCAAAACGTGTTAATCGGTTAACACATGCATTTTGGTAGATTTTGCTGCATTTTCCTGACAACAACTTTTCCTCCACTTTTTTGGGGTTTACTTGGTTCTAGTGTCATATGTAATATTCTAGATACTTCAAGACACTTCAAGAGCTCATTTGCATTTACTATAATACATCAATTCCAATTAAGACCACCATGTAACTTCATTTACAAGCATGTGAACCATTGGATTTTGGACTTGCATTGGGATGCTCCGACCGAGTTAACAGATAACTAACTGAGTCAACTTCTAGCTCACTAATTTAGATGTAACTAATTCTAAAGCTAGCTCCAAAGTAAACTCCAAATCTAGCCTACTCCAAAGCTAGCTTCTATTTAAGCAAACCTTCATTTTTTCACTTGGACCTTTAACCATTTTCACAATTCTCTCAATTTTCACTCTTCTCTCTCACATTCTATCTAATGTTTTTGCAACTTTTTCTCACATTCATCTTCATATTTACAAAAGCTCAATTTCCACCCATAGAGTGTAACAATCTTCACATTGAAATTGTTATTCTCTTGAGCTAAACCTCCATTTCATTGCATTTCTACTTGGATTTTTTGGTTTACAATATCTTTTACTTCAAATTAAGTAATCATCTCAAGTTTCTTCGGTGCAAATTTGTATTTGGAGTTTTTATCACGTTTTGGACGGTTTCACCATGATTTGATCTCAAGCTTGGAATTCTATGGTTTTCTTTGTTTATTATCATCACATTTCACTTGCAACAATCACCAAGGCAATCCTCTGCCTTGTAGGTTGGAATTTCTTACTCGATTTACTATTTTTGATCATTTCTGCATGTTCGCATTGTAGATCTGATAATTTTTTGGTGTGCATTGATCATTTAATTGTTTGATTCTTGATCATTGATGAGTTAATTGATTCAATTAATGCTTAATTGTTGATTTTTGGACTTGATTTTCGTGCACAATTGCATGCCATAACATGTGGATGATTGGATAAGAGATTAATTTTTGGAAGTACTTTTGAAAACTATTTTTTCTGCCACTGTCCCAGTGTTAATAGATTAACACCTCTGTTTTCAGCATTTTCTGCTATTTTCCAAGGGTTAATCGATTAACCATTTTTGCCTACCAAATGGTTAATCGATTAACACTGGACCAGAATGTGCTTTTTTGTGCTTTTTCATGCTTGTTTGGTTTTCTCTCCTCGTTTAACTTCCATGGCTTAATATGCTTGATATTTGTGGATGTTTTAGAAGTTGTTTAATCTCTGTTTGGAGCATGTATGCCAACTTTTGATGCTCGATTTATCGATTGTGGAATTGTTTGCATTTCTTGAAATTACATAACCATGTTGCTTTTGCATACTATTTCTTATGTGATCAACATGACTAATGATGCATGCTTTTGATTATGGATTAGTGTTTGGCATTTTATTTCTTGATTTAATTAAGTTTGTTCTTTATTGGACAAATTTAATTTTGTATAATCATTAATGCACACGTTTTCTTTGACGATATTTCGACTCATGTGAAAGATTGTTGGCTTGTTCATTTCCTTTTGATTGATTGATCGAAACCTTGTTTCAATTAGTTGATTTTCCATCTCTATTCTTTTTTAGATCTTTAGATCCTTTTTTTCTCAATTCTCCGCTGATTCGAAGGCCTGCACAACGCATTGGAGCATTTTACAAGTTGTAACATTTCTCTGCCGGAGTTACGCACTACACTTTGGGTACTAGATAAGGAATGATGATGGAGTCTGTCCTACCCTCACTCTGACTATTTTCGGGAAAGGGCGTCTGGTCTTTACACCTGAGATAAGTCACCTCTATTCCCGAGTTGTGGCGTCTCTTGAGTTTGATCCTTGATCCTTCTTTTCTTTCAACCCTTCTTTTGAGCAGTCACCTTTTCCTTAATTCCAGATCTTTGTTTCTTCCTTGGGTTAATCACCGTCTTTTGGTTAATCGCCCATTCTATGGTTGATCGCAGTTTACCTATTAAAATCATATCCTCTTCTTCCCTAGCAAAGTCACAACTCTTTTTCTTTGGTTAATCACAATCTTCCTGTTAAACACTGAGTCCCTAGCAGAGTTCGCAACCATCTCTTGGTTCTCTCTTCGTGTTTGTTTGTTTAATCACTGTCTGTCAGATAAAACATTGATTTCTCCTTTTCTCAGTTAAACACAGTTTATGTGTTAACATACTGAGTTCCTCTTGGGTTAATCACCTTCTCTTGGTTCATCGCTCGTTCCTCCGTTAACCACGATCCTTCCATTAACATAATGACATTCTCTTGAGTTAATCACCGTTTCTTGGTTAACCACTCATTCTTTTCGGTTAATCACAATTTTCCTGTTAATAACGAATCCCCTGCGGTTAGCAACCTTTCTTTGGTTCAAATACTCGCATGGTCACACCTTTAGGTCAGTAACCTTCTTTTGGTTCAAATACCTTTTCTTTGGGCAAGTACTGCTTGTTCAGTTTGTACCTTCCTTTCGGTCACAACCTTCGCTTGGTTCCATGCCCGTCCTTTGGGTCACAACCTTTGCTTGGTTCCATGCCTATCCTTTGGGTCACAACCTTCGCTTGGTTCCACGCCCGTCCTTTGGGTCACAACCTTCTCTTGGCTCCACGCCCGTCTTTTGGGTCACAACCTTCACTTGGTTCCACACCCGTCCTTTGGGTCACAACCTTCACTTGGTTTCACACCCACCTTTGGGTCACAACCTTCGCTTGGTTCCACACCCGTGCTTTAGGTCACAATCTTCACTTGGTTCCACACCTGTTATTTTGGTGGATCACCATCTATCGATTAAAACCAACTCCTTTCTCTTTTCGGTTAACCATTGTTTATCAGTTAATACACTGAGTACTCTAGAGAGTCAGACACCTTCTCTTGGCCCAATACTCTCATTCTTTTGGTTCATCACAGTTCGTCTGTTGACACCAACCTTTGTCTTCCCCACAGAGTCATACTTTTTTCTTTCTTCGGTTAATCACTGCATGGTAGTTAACGTACCGAATCCCCATGTAGATCTTCCTTTATCTCGACTCTTGTCCGTTTATTCTCCTGGTTTCAACACCATTCCTTGGTTTTCTCCCTAGTGGAGTCACCACTTCTCTTCTGCGTCCCTCAACAGAACCTTCCTTTGCCTTTCTTTCTTAGTTTTGACACCATTCTTTTGCATTCCCAAGTAGACTCTTGCTACTTCCTTTTGCTCTTGGTTTTGACACCATTTTCGTTTCCTGTTCCTTCTCCGTCTTGATTCCCTGAACTACATAAACTCTGACTTCCTCATTGCACTGTGAGGATACGTAGGCACAAGTTCGCGAGATCTTGGCGAGCTACCTTCTACCTTCTTCCACCCTTTTTCCATTTCCCTTGGTTCCATAAACTACAGAGCTCTGAATTCCTCATTACACTATGAGGATACATAGGCACGAGGGCCCCAATCCTCCGCGAGCACTTTCTTTCTCTCTCTTTTCTCTCCCCTTTTCCTCTTTAGCTAGAAGCCTTTAGATAGATAACTCATCCAAGCCTATAAGTAAGCAAAACGGTTCTCGTTGAGTACGATAGATGAGTTAGGTCATAATCCCTTCCTTTCGCATAACCGAACGCTTACCTGTTTCTCTTTCCTTTAGGTTTTATCGATATTTTCCTTGTCCCTTGGGACTATTTGTGGAAACTCTGTTGTATCTTTGAGTGTGCGATTCACTCAGGTATAATCCCGCTAGCTTTAGTAACTACTGGACTTCCAAGGGGACGTTGGTGACAGCCAAACTTCCGATACGAAGAAAAGTTGGATAAGAGTGCCAATAATAATTGGACTTTAGGTACCAATAACAATTGGATTTTGAACAATGCCAGTAACAACTAGACTTCAACGAGAGGATTGGTGACGACCAGATTACCAATATCAATAACAATTGGATTTTAGACAATTCCAGCAACAAATAGACTTGAGATACCAATAACAATTGGATCTTAAACAATGCCAGTAACAACTGGACTTTAGATACCAAATAACGATTGGATTTTCAGATAATGCCAGTAACAACTGGATTTTGAATACCAATAACATATGGATTTTAAACAATTCTAGTAACAACTGGATTTTACAGGGATATTGGTAACAACCAGATGAACAGAAACTGATAACAGTAAACTTGAAAATGCCAATGACAATTGGACTTGCAAACAGGGGTGTTAGTAACAACCAAACTTCTCGAGAACACTGATGATGACCAGACAAACAATATTAAAAGGGGATTAGTAACAAATAGACTTCAAAGGGGAATCTGGTGACGACTAGACAAACAATACCAATGACGATAGGATTTGCAACGAGTGCCAATAACAATTGGACTTTCACCGGAGATCGCTAGTAACAACTGGACTTCATAAAGACGATTGGGTTCAAAAACAAAGATGTTAGTGACAACTAGGCTTCAAGGGGATACAGGTAACAACCAAATTTTAACAAAATTCCTATGACAACGGGACTTAGGTAGGAAATTGGTGACGACCAACTTTCTCAAAGAGGTGCCATTTATAACTAGGTTTGGAGAATAAATTGGTGACAACCAAAGATCTTAATAAAGATGCCAGTTACAACTGGAATTGGGGTCAAAGGGCTACAACCAACAACAAAGACTTGAAAAGATGCTAAATACACATGATATGGCAAGATGCATATGCATAATGATATGCAAGAGCTGACTCTAAAGAGAGATAAAGAAACTAGAGACTCAAGGGGAAATAGATAAACATATCCACTTCGCTGGGGAAATAAAGAATCACACTGAATCTATGGAATAAAGGAATCTAGACGTTGACTGGGAAATACACCCATTTCACTTGGGGAAGTATGAAGCCTAGGAAGCTTACTGAGGAGGGATAATATAACTTTAGTGAAAATAAAGGGGAACTCCACTAAACATAAAATCTTAAACATTTAGACATGTATCATATGAATGATACTGGGGAGATTCTCTTCAATCTTGGTAACCACACACGACTAAAGGATCAATCCAAAGAGGTATTGTCAGTTCATGCTTCAATGGGGATTTTGTTGAAATAACCTAACAGTGCTTTCGCCACCTTAAGACTTCTTGGGGAACACACGATTTCTGCCAAATCCTTTCACAAGCCAAAGCAAAATTATGTTTTTCATTATGTTTTCAAAAAAACTGTTTTTAATTCAAAACTTTTCACTTTCAAAATCATTATTAACAAATAAATGAAATTTTGCATAACAAGGAAAAATAGAAAAAACGATAAAAAAGATAAAAATTGAATGGTCCAAATCTGATTTTATTCAAGAATGGTAGCTTGCAAATGGCAAAGCTCCATGGAACACTATAATTTGAAAATGGCAATAGGGAAAGGTTACATTGAATCCAATGACAACTACTAGCCCTAATAACTAAGAATCCCCAAAACCTTGCTTCTGACAAGAGCAACTGGCTTGAACTTACGCTTGGATTCTTCTACAATGGTGACAACTAATCCAATGCAGTGAAATTCTTTTTTCCCCTAACTTTTGACTGGATTGCTCTTTTGAGTTTTCAACCCACCGAGACGCTCATTTTCACCTAAGCCTTCCCTTCTGGTTTTCAACTTAGCGAGCTCTTATTTTTTATTTTCATCCCTAATTTTTTCCTGGATCTCCTTCATAGGTTTTGCTCCTCCGGGATATCCATTTTTGCTTAAGTCTCCTTTACAGGTTTTCGACTTAGTGGGTTCTTTAGGCATAATATTTTCTTACTGCATCAGAGTTCACAGGGTGAGTAAGCTGCTCACCATCCATCGTTGCGAGAATCAATGAGCCTCCTGAGAAGACTGTTTTTACCAAAAATGGGCCTTCAAATTTGGGCGTCCATTTTTCGCGCATATCCTTATGATCATGGACAACTTAGGTACTTTTGTAGGAATTGTCAAGAGCTTCCAAATGAGCTTTGAACCAACTCAATTGGATGTGTGGTTAAGGAGTTATGGTTTAGCCCCTTTCAAAACCCTAATTTCCCGATTTTTCAATTACTCCTTCATTCTTGATCCAATGGTCATGAAAATTGATATGCAAGTCCAATATGACATAAGAAACAACTTTGTTTCATAACTTGAAGTCCAATTCCTAAAATTTGGAGAGTTGACTTTTCGGTCAACCGTACGACCGATCGGTGATTACCGAGTCGCCTGTTGACATTCTGGGCCTCCTGAGACTTTGAAACTTCTTGGATGAACTTTATTAAGCTATATGAACTTCATGAATCATAATCCCACCATTTAAACATCTTCCAACATCAAAGTCAAACTACAGTTGACTTTTACTAGTCAAAAACCCTAATCGGGTGCTCTGAAATGCACTGCTCTGAATTCTGGGGTAACAACATCAAATTGGCTCCTCAATTGACATTATATGATACCCTTGAACTTGTTTCCTAATTGAATGAGCCCAAAACATTGACTAATCACAAACCTAAAGCTTCAATTTTGACTGCACGAAACCCTAATTCATCTGTAATTTGACAAAGACAAACTTGCACTGGGTTAAGGTTATATAATTCATGAGTATGCTCCTAAAATGATAATGAGAATCTAAGGGGCCAAAATTTGGGGTGCAACAGTTGCCCCTATTTAAATATCTTCACTAGATGAAACTGCGAGATGACGATCCTCGTAGAATAGTAGTGAAAGGTATTTAAATATAGAAAACCGAAAATTTTGTCCCTTAGATCCGATGATATGCAAAAGGACAGGTCATGATATGCCATGAATTCTAAACGATGCTTCATGGTGCTTGGATGCAAGACATATGCAGAAGACAGAAAAACAAAACAACGAGTAACTACTCGCGGGGACCTGGCATTATGGATCCGACACTGGGGAATACCGAGGTATAACAATCAATAGTTCAAACATGACTGGTGATAACGGAGAGAAAAAATTTACATGGGGATACACAGGATCCAATGAAGATGACAATCTTACTGGGGAAAAGCAAACACTTCACCGGGGAAAGAGGTAGATTTCCACCGGGGACAAGAGCGGCTTTTTACTGGGGAAATTAAAACACGAACCTCACTGGGGATGATCAGATGAGGAGCTTCCTATAGTGAAGAGTTCAAACGGGATCTTCAGGAATGGACTAAAAACAAAGACAAAACATATTGGGGATACTAGTGATGATTAGATCTCCGAGACTTGTCTGGGAAAAAGGTTTCACTGGGGATAATGATGTCACCCAGTTTTAACAAATGGCTCAGGCAGTGCTAGTAACCACTAGATTTCCTGGAGGTAATGGTAACGACCAACCTGAGATGACAACAAATGAAATTTCAAATCCAATCGGTAATACAGGACTTCGACTGGGGAAAGAGGTGACGACCAAATTTCAAGCAATGCCAGTAACTACTGGACTTAAAGGAGATTGGTAACGACCAGGTCAGGGTACTAATGACGATTGGATTTCAAGCAATGCCAGTTACGACTGGACTTCAGAAGAAATACATGGTGACGACCAAATCAAGGTATACCAACACATGTGGTTACGAGAATGCTAGCAAGCTACTAGGCTTTAGCTGGGGGGGTTGGTAACGACCAAACCAGAAAATACAAATAACGATTGGATTCCAAGTGACGCCAGTTACGACTAGACTTCCATGGGGAAGGTTGGTGACAACCAACAAGATACCAATGACGATTGGATTTCGAACATCTGCCAGTTACGACTGGACTTAAACGGAAAATCAACTAGTAACGACTAGATTTCACAGGGGATTCGCTAGTGACGGCTAGACTTCAGAGGAAAAGGTTGGTAACAACCGAACCAAAAGGTAATAACGAGTGGAGTTAAGACAACGCCAGTTACGACTGGGTTTCAATATGGTGACGACCAACAGAAAACCAATAACGATTGGATTTCGAACATTACCAGTTACGACTGGACTTTTAAAGGAAAAAGGAGGTGATGACCGGATTAGGGATACCGACGAGTGGAATTAAGAAAATGCCAGTTACGATTGGTCTTAACAAGACATATGGTGACGATAAAAAAACCACCAATAATGATTGGCTTCCAAAATAATGCCAGTTACGACTGGACTTTCAGGCGGACGTTCACTAGTAGTGATCGATCATTCACAGGGAATCGACAGATAACACACTGAACTCGAGAGACAGAATGAATCACACTGAACCCTGGCTGAAAAGGTGTTTGCAGTTCTTTGAAAATAGATCCATTCTCCACAGGGGAATCGCGCTCTCTAAACAAGCTGTCCAGAGATGACATAGCAGAATTCAGACAAATACTCTGAAATCTTTTACTGGGACGAGTCTTCACATCATAAGAAGTTCCTTCGAGAAAACCAGTCTTTAAGGTTTGATACCCACACATGACCAAAGGAAAATCCGCAGTTCGGCTTGCTTTCACTTCATTGGGGAATGTAATTGGATTGCTTTATCAAAGCTTCCGCTACCCTGAGGTTTCGGGGAAGTATGATTTTCCTTGACTTTTTCCATGAGTTGAAGTTTTTACGTTTGCTAATCTTTCCAAGTTTTATTCAAATAATTTGACCCTAATGCTTTCAAAACTATCGTTTGATCAACGAACAACATTTTGCATAACAAAGAAAATAAAGGAAATGATAAAGTTGCAAAGGAAAGAATGGCTCAAAACTGATTTTATTCAAGGATGAAATCTTGCAAATGACAAAATTCCATAAAAATTTTACAAGTGAAAAATGGCAAAGTGGACAAGGTTACATTGAATCCCATGACCAAACTATCCCTAAAGACTAAAACTCCCCAAAATCCTTGCTTCTGACGAGAGCGGTTGGAAGTGGATCTCCTGTACAATCTTCTGCAATGGTGACAACCTTTTGCAGTAGTGACAACTCTTCTAATGCAGTGAAATGCCTTTGTCCCTAACTTTTGCCTGGACTGCCCTTTCGGGTTTTCAATCCACCGGGACGCTCATTTTTGCCTAAGTCGCCCTTTCGGGTTTTCAACTTAGCGAGCTTTTATTTTTCTTTTTTCTTTTTTTTGTTCTTTTCTTTTTCTTCAACCCTAACTTTTGCATAAGCCGTTCTTTGCGAGTTTTCGACTTATCGGGTTCTTTTTAGGCGTAATATTTTCATACTGCATCAGAATTTACTGGGTGAGTAAGCTGCTCCCCATCCATGGTGGTGAGAATTAATGAGCCTCCTGAGAAGAATGTTTTCACAACAAACGGGCCGTCATAGTTAGGCATCCACTTTCCCCGTGTGTCTTTATGAACTGGTAAAATCTTTTTGAGTACAAGTTCCCCTTCGCGGAATTCTCGGACACGAACTTTCTTGTCAAAAGCTCTCTTGATCCTTTTCTGATATAACTGACCATGACACATTGCAGACATGCGCTTTTCGTCGATAAGATTCAACTGATCAAACCTTTCTCTTACCCATTCTGCTTCTTCAAGCTTGGTTTCCATTATGACTCTCAAAGAAGGTATCTCGACCTCAATAGGAAGTACCGCATCCATTCCATATACCAAAGAAAAAGGGGTTGCCCCTGTTGAAGTGCGGACAGACGTTCTGTATCCATGCAAGGCGAATGGCAGCATCTCATGCCAATCTTTGTAGGTTTTCACCATCTTTTGCAAAAAAAAATTTTGATGTTTTTATTTGCGGCTTCTACAACTCCATTCATCTTGGGACGATAAGGAGAAGAATTATGATGTTCAATTTTGAAGTCATCGCACAACTCCTTCATGACTTTGTTGTTCAAATTAGTACCATTGTCCGTTATGATTCGGCTCGGGATTCCGTAACGACAGATAATCTCCTTTTTTATGAAACGGACCACCACCTGTCGAGTAACATTAGTGTAGGATGCGGCTTCAACCCATTTTGTGAAATAATCAATTGCAACCAGAATAAATTGGTGTTCGTTAGAAGCTTTTGTTTCAATTGCCCCAATCATATCGATGCCCCACATAGAGAAAGGCCACGGTGATGACAACAGATTTAACAACGTCGATGGTATATGCATCTTGTCCGCATAAATCTGACACTTGTGACACTTCCTGGTATATTGAATACAATCAGTTTCCAAGGTCAACCAGTAATAACCAGCCCTCAAAATCTTTTTAGACATAGCATATCCATTGGCATGAGTACCGAACATTCCTTCGTGAACATCTTGCATTAACAACTCTGCTTCTCGTCGGTCAACATATCTAAGCAGGACCATATCATGATTCCTTTTGTAAAGTACATCATTGCTGAGAAAGAACTTGGATGCTAATCATCTCAGAGTTTTCTTGTCAAGTGACGTAGCATCTGCTGGTTACTCTTGTTTCAACAGGTAATTTTTTATGTCATAGAACCATGGTTTATCATCAGTCTCTTCTTCAACCATCTAACAGTAAGCGGGCTCGGTCTTGCGTTCAATTCTAATGAGAGTGGCATCATTGACATCCTTGACTTTCCACATCGAGGCTAACATGGCTAGGGCATCGGCAATGTGATTTTCAGATCTCAGGACATGCTTGAAAGTGATTTCATCAAAATACTCCATCATTTTGACAATATAGGCTCTATAAGGAATCAAATTCTCATGTCTACTTTCCCATTCTCCAGTAACCTGATAAATAACCAAAGTTGAATCCCCACTGACTTCAAGAAGTTTGATTTTGAGATCAATAGTTGCCTCGAGGCCGAGAATGCATGCTTCATATTCGGCGATATTGTTTGTGCAGTCAAAATCCAACCTGGCTGTGAATGGAGTGTAACCACCTTCCGGATTCATTAAAATGGCGCCTACGCCATGCCCATTATAGTTGGAGGAACCATCAAACATCATTTTCCACCGAAGACCTTCCTGCGGACTCTCATCAAGACTTGGTTCTTCACAATCTTTTACTAACATAATGTCCTCATCTGGGAAATCAAATTTGAGTGACTCATAATCTTCCACTGGTTGATCTGCAAGATATTCCGACAATGCACTACCCTTGATAGACTTATGGGCTACATACTGGATGTCATATTCTGATAATAACATATGCCAATGGGCGAGTCTTCCAGTCTGAGCAGGCTTCTCAAAAATATACTTTACTGGATCCATTTTTGAAATCAACAAGGTGGTATGACAAATCATGTACTGCCTCAAACGTTTGGCCGCCCATGCCAAAGCACAACAAGTTTTCTCTAGAAGTGAATATCGGCCTTCACAATCAGTGAACTTCTTACTTAAATAATAGATCGCATGTTCTTTCCGTCCAGACTCATCCTGCTGACCTAACACACAACCCATTGAATTCTCAAGCACTGTTAAATACATGAAGAGAGGTCTTCCTGGAATAGGAGGTACTAATATTGGAGGTTCTTGTAAGTAACCCTTGATCTTATCAAATTCTTGCTGACAATCTGAATTCCAAATAACCGTCTAGTCTTTGCGTAACAATTTGAAGACGGACTCACAAGTAGGAGTCATATTGGAAATAAATCTGGATATGTAGTTCAGTCTTCCAAGAAAACCTCTGACTTGCTTTTCTGTTTGTGGAGCTGGCATGTCTTAAAGGGCTCAGACTTTGTCTGGATCTACTTCAATCCCTCGGTGGCTGACAATGAAACCGAGTAATTTCCCAGATCTTATCCCAAAGGTACACTTGGATGGATTCAATCTCAACTGATATTTTCTGAGTCTCTTAAACAATTTCAAAAGATGTTCCAAATGGTCCTCCTCGCTTTGAGATTTGGCTATTATATCATCAACATATACCTCTATCTCCTTGTGCATCATATCATGAAATAAAGTTACCATGGCCCTTTGATACGTAGCACCTGCGTTCTTTAGACCGAAAGGCATAACTTTGTAACAGTAAGTCCCCCATGGTGTAATGAAAGTAGTTTTTTCCATGTCATCGGGATCCATCTTAATCTGATTGTAACCGGAGAACCCATCCATAAATGAGAAAACTGCAAAACGAGCCGTATTATCCACCAACGTGTCGATATGCGGCAAAGGGAAATCATCCTTCGGACTGGCCTTGTTTAGATGCCTGTAATCCACACACATTCTGACTTTCCCATCCTTTTTCGGTACAGGTACAATATTGGCTACCCATTCGGGGTATTTAGACACTGCTAAGAAACCTGCATCAATATGTTTTTTCACCTCATCTCGAATCGTGAGAGCCATGTCAGGTCTTGTTCTTCAAAGCTTTTGCTTAACCGGTGGGCATTCTGGTCGAAGCGGTAACTTGTGAACCACTATGTCAATGTCTAGACCCGGCATATCCTGGTATGACCAAGCAAATACATCCACATATTCTTTCAAAAGTTCTTCTAGTTGTTGCTTGACTTCTGACCCTAGAGCTGCCCCAATCTTGACTTCTTTCTTGTCTTCTTCAGCGCCAAGATTAATGACTTCTACCTATTCTTTGTAGGGTTGAAGTTCTGCATACTCATGGTGTGCCAATTTTACCAGTTCATCAGGGACTTCAAAATCTTCATCCTCATCTTCAGCTTGGTATATTGGTGAATCAAAGTCCGGAGGGAATGCAAAGTCATAGGATTCAATGGGTTTTAGGACATCACTGCACGTTGGAATGGTTTACTTTATTAAAACACACAAAGACAAATGCAGCACACAACAGAGAAAAATTGTTTTGGTTTTTTAAGATTGCCATTTTTCTTTTTAAAATGAAAGCAAAAGCAGTAAAAATGACCCAAGGAAATTAACAAAATAGTTCATTTTCATTGATTTTCTTGAAAGCTCGGGGCCCTTACAAAACATTCCTATAGCCTTGGGCATGGGTATGGAGATTCAAAACATAAACAAGAAAAAAAGACAAACAAATTACTTTGACTTAGGAAAAACCAAAGGAATCTCAATAGCTTCCCAGTTGCTCAAGGCAGTGTTGCAATGATACACTAACTGTTCAAGGTCTTCATCTTCGGAATCCTCCTCCACAACACTGATTTGGAAACCTCCACTGATGAATACTTCTTGTATAGTCTTCGGGCGTCTTTTGTTATGTGTCGGTGCTTTATCACGAGTTAGTTTGTAACCCAACCCTTGGCGATCCATCTTTGGTTTCACTTCAATAACCTCTCGCCAACCTGCAGGAGTGCCTTCTTCCAGTGTAGACTTGATGCTCTGAGCGGATGCAAAAGACGGACCACTCTTAGCCACTGTTTCTTCCAACATCACTGCATTAGCTATCTCGAGTGCTTGAAAGGAAGTTTCTAACGCGCCCTCATCTGCTTCAATATACCTGAATGATGACAGATTACTCACCATTAGGTCCTCTTCACCGTGTACAATCACTAATTTATCATTCACAACAAATTTCATTCTCTGATGTAAGGTGGAAGTTACTGCCCCAGCGGCGTGAATCCATGGTCGTCCTAACAAACAACTATAAGCTGGGTTAATGTCCATGACTTGGAATGTAATGTCGAACACATGAGGTCCGATCATGATTGTCAATTCTATCTCTCCCAAAACTGTTCTTCTTGAACCATCAAAAGCTTTTACAACCAAAGATGTTGGTTTCATTTCTGCCCCTGCATATGCTAGCCTTGCGAGCGACCTGGCGGGCAATACATTCAATGAGGATCCAGTATCGACTAAAACTTGTGCCATTGTATCTTCCTGGCACCTGACAGATATGTGCAATGCACGGTTGTGATTGTATCCTTCGTTTGGCAACTCAGCATCACTAAAGTGAAGGAAAATTGCGATCTAAACGCAGCGGAAAACAAAAATTTCCTTTAGTGATCCTTACGAATGAGCATGGTCAGTGATAGAATCGTTACCTCTTTGTGGCGATTCAGATCTTTGATGCAGCGATCACAAGCGTTGATGAAGTGCAACGCCTCTACTCAGTCCACACGAACAGCTTCCGGTCACAGTGCTAGCTGCTTACGAACGGAATTATTTGAGTGAGAAAAGAGAATCAAAAACGAAATTGCATCAAGTGAAAGCTTCATCACAAGGGTTCCTTTTATAGACTCTCTTGTGGGCTGCGGGCTAAAAACCCAATTCACATGATCCATAATAATATTATATATTATTATAATAACTATTATTATAATAAATATATTTATTTTATTATTATTTTATAACCATTATAAAATAACAATAATTATTATTATATTATCCGAATTTCTATTTTTCACTTAAGTGCACCGTACCTTACGGTGTTCCTTTGATTTCTCTATCTCTCATCAAACTGTCCTTATGTGTGTGACCCTGTAGGATTTCGTAACGTTGGTAATTATATTAAATTATATATTTAACATAATAAACAGTAAGCGGTATCTAGCAACACATCACTGCTACCCAAGTCACGAAAATGTCATGTGATCTGACAAAACCTTTTTCGTGATAATATATGTTTGTACAATTACCCTTTTGCCCCTATGTCTATATTGAACACAAGGCATACACTGTGTCATCCTTGTCCAGTTCAATATTGGGCCCTTAGACATTTCTCCTGTTATGCAGGATTGGCAAATTCCATCTAGGACACTCATGTCCCCCAGCATGCTTCGTGGAGTGCCCATCAACTGTCTTTATGATCATCCAGTTACGGATAATGTTTGATCAGCAATAAAGCACCCGACTCTACATCTAGGGTCCATAGTGGTTTCAGGTCGAAGGGTGGTAATACACCATTATCACCATGAGAATAACTTATGACACTTTGCATAACATACTATGTAGTATTCTCATAGCGGGTCAATCCGGTATAAATATTACTCCTAATATTTATACCTATGTCAAGACTTGATAACTCTTTATCCATGATCCATGAGATGTGATCATCAGTCTATCTTCATAATAGTCTCAATGCTTTTAATGTTATCCCACTTTGCAATAAAGCTTGACTACGGATATTTTAAGAATAATGTCTTTATGTTTAATGGGATCTCATGATTAAGTCACACTTAACATTTCATTAAACAAACTAACTATTCTAGGGACTTTATTATTCTGAAAGACAAACATAATAAAGAAATGCCTTTTATTATTAAACGAATAATCCGATACAAGTACCAAAAAGTATTGGCCTCTAGGGCTTACACCAACATAAAGCTCAGGGTGTTACAGGCTGTAATGTTGGCTATTACTGAATCAAATTGTCCGAGAGTTATGTCCTTTGTCACATGTGCCTGTTTTAATACCTTCTACAGAGCCTCTCTGTGACCTGGAGAGTTCATTAAGAGAGACAAGATCGATATCTTTGATAGGGTTTGGTGGAGCTGATCAATGATCTTGTAATCACTTTTCCGAATAATCCTTAAGAATTCTTCATCGTTTCCTGGCACCTCTTATTCTTTTGTCGCAGCAGGGATAGCTTCTTTCGGAGCGTCTACTGTCATTTTTGGTTGATAGATTCGACCGCTACGGGTCATTTTGCTGGTACCGGCAATGTTTGTCACATCCACTTGGTCGTCTCTTACTATCTCTTTCTGACTAACCTTCCCAGTTCCTCGGTCTATCACAGTCATGTCATACTTCCAGGGAACAGCCTTTGTGCTTTCAAAAGGAAATGGTCTTGGTTTCTGAATAATAACCGGTTGAGGTTGATCGATAGCCGACTTGTTGAAAATGGGCTTCACACCTTTGTTGGTCATTTTGAACACCGGGACTTTCTCACCTTTCTTCGGTAAATTAAAAACAGGCACAATTACTGAAACTTCTTCTTTCCTCACCTTACTACACACTTGTAATATTCCTTCCTCAATCAACCTTTGTATACCTCTTCGTACCTCATCGCACCCTCTAGAATCACCATAACATTTTTCACAATCATTATGAGTATCCTCTATCAATCCTGCTTTCAGTATTTTCTTGTGAAGTAACCTCAACGGGGTTCTAATTTCTGACACATCTCGAACCATCTTTTCATCCGACACTTCTTCTACTGCATTGACCCCTCCATGGTTCGGAAATGGATTACTTTTTACATTTGGGGGTACATCATCAAAAGACAAGATCTTCTTTTCCATCAACTCCCTGACAAGATGTTTTAAAGCAAGACAGCCTTCTAAATCATGACCGGCAGCACCTTCGTGAAAGGCACAATGAGCATTTGGATTATAGTGAGGAGATGTGGTGTCTGGATTTAATGGTCGTGTTGTTACCAATCCCTGCTGCACTAAGGAAGGGTACAACTCTGTGTATGTCATCGGTATCTGGGGAAGTGGAGGTCTTGTTGTTGGTCTCCGATTCTGGGAGTTTTGTCTGGGTGCCTGAGCTCTAGGCTGATGATGTTGTTGATAGGGTGGAGCGTTGGGCGCTCGTTGATACCCTTGTTGAATTGGATGATATACAGGTGCTGGTTGCACTGTCTGATAATTGGGAACAGGATGACTGAAAGCCGGAGTTACAGCTGCCACATAAGGTTGTTGGGCATACTGCAACGGATACATTGGTCGTTGTTGCTGCGATTGCTGAACATAACTTGCTTGAGGTTGCTGAACAAAGCCTCGCTAAGGTTGTTGAACATAACTCTGTTGATACTGTTGGTAAGGTGGTCTCCAGGTGCAACTCTTTCTTCCCACAGTTACTGCATTTGTCTCCCCTTCCTTCTTTCTGTGAAAATTACTGCTGAGCTTTTTGACATTGTTATTACCAGAATTGCTGGAACTGCTAACCATCTTCCAATTTTTCATTCCTAACTCAACTCTTACCCCCACTGCTACTATATCAGAAAAACTGGCGGTTACACTACTGATCATCTTTTCATAAAACTCTGGTCTTACTGTATCGACGAACCAATCTGTTAACTCTTTTTCACTTAAAGGAGGTTCTACCTGAGAGGCAGTTTCCCTCCACCTTTGTGCATACTCTTTGAAAGATTCTGAACTCTTCTGTGACATACTCAGTAATTGTCTTCGATCAGGGGTTAAATCCATGTTGTACTTGTAATGTTTTACAAAAGCATCAGCCAAGTCTTGGAAACTGTGAATACGAGACTGATCCAAACCCAAATACCATTTAGCAGGAGCTCCTTTCAAACTATCTTGGAAACAGTGAATCATCAATTTGTCATCTTCCACGTGAGCGGCCATTCTTCGGTAATACATAATCAGATGCGTTCGAGGACAAGTAGCCCCAGAATACTGATCAAAATTAGGAATTTTGAATTTTGGCGGAATTACCAATCCAGACACTAGGCACATATCTCTGGCATCAGTACCACAGATGTCATTCCCTTCCATTGCTCTGACTTTCCTGCCGATAGTTTCTACACTTTCTTTCAACTTATCATGTCGTCCGCTCTCTTCTTCATACCCATCGAGACCTTCGTACACTGGTGGAGGATTATGAAAAACAGGGCGCGCTTGAACGTGAACGGAAGGCTGAGTGTAAGTAGGAATAGCTTGAGGAATTTCTGGCCCCAAAGGAACTGCTTGTTGACTAACTACTGGTGGAGGTACAAAACCAGACGATAACCCGTATGGTGGAACATTTGCAACAGTGACTGCCGTTGGGATCGGCTCTACAACTATGCTCGTGATTTCAGAAACAACAGTGGCTTGAGTGTCCAACTTTGCACGAATGACTTGTAGGGCTTCCATGATTTGCCCCATGCCTCCTCGTAGCTCTCCGAGTTCATTATCAATTCTGTCCACATCCAAATTCTGTCCTTCCATTCTTAGGCGAGCTTGGGCTCGGGTGTTGTATCAGTGTTGAGGATTCAGTGTGTTTCTCTCTGAAGACAAGACAGCAAGATGAAACTCAATACAAGAGCATGCACATGTGATGCTTATGAATGCAAAGTGCAACAATGCAAAATTAATCATTCAAGGAATCCAAAGAAATATTTGCAAAAACTATAATAACGGGGAAAAAAGTCCTTATGGATTAATAACTGAGAATTTTACAACAACGATTCTGAAACTGAAATACATCCTGCCAAATAATCTTTAGTTCCTTGAATGATTAATTAATGCAAATGCAAATACAAAAGTTTTCATGAAACTCAGATCAAAACATCATTTCATTTCATTGATTTTCAAGATTGCATTACAAAATATCTAGTACATTTTACAAAAGTCCTAAGGCTGATAGTATTCTAAATAAAAGTCTTCTTTTGCTTTGAGTTTCTTGATTTCTTCTTCCATCTGAGTCTTCTCGAGAATGAGTTTGTCCACGACTAGCTTCCATGGAGTTGGCTGAGAGCTGGAAGATGATGAACCTTCCTGTGTCTTCCTCTTCTTACAAGCAATCATTTCTTCGTCCATCGCCTGTAGTTGTCTACGGAGTTCATCATTCTCTTCCATGGCCACTTGGTACTTGTACTTCCAGGCTACTTCAGTTTGTTGTGATTTCCTCAAAGCAATCTTTAACTTCTCTTCTTCAGACATAAAGATCATTGTGTGTTCCTCCTCTAAAGCCATGGGCTTCTGCTGAGAATAAGGCATCTTCAGCTGAATAGCTCTCTTTCGGACCCATTGGAGATAAGGCTCGAGAGAGACGCAATTAGGTTTCCCTAAGTCTTCCTTTCCTTTCTAGTGTACATGTCCCCAAGCTTTTAGAATTTCTCCCTTCAATTCTGAACTTCCCTTAAAGAAAATATTCTCCACATGAGCGCTGTTTGGTTTGTCCTTCAGAGGATATCCAAGCTGACGGCAAGCGAGAACAGGGTTATAACTGATTCCTCCATTTGTACCCAGGAGAGGTATGTTACCAAAGCTTCCACAACTGTCAATGATTTTTATCCCATCGTAACTACGGCTGTACCAATCAATATCAGAGTGAGTAAGAGCCATAACCTTCTGAGACCACCAACCTTCTTTCCAAAAAGCATGAGCCTTAGGTAAGTGAGAAATAAACCACTTATATAACAAAGGGACACAACAGACAATCATTCATCCTTTATGCAAATTCCTCAAGTGGACAGAATGATATGCGTCAGCTAGTAAAGTAGGCACAGGGTTTTTCTTCAAGAAAATCTTAATGGCGTTGAGATCCACAAAATTATCAAAGCTTGGAAACAAGAAGATCCCATAAATGAGAAAGGCAAAGATAGCTTCGAACGCATCCATACTCAAATGATCAACATAGTATTGTGCTTTTCCAACCAAGAATTCTGCAGTTAAACCAAAGACTCCTCCCTTAGTAACCATATTTTTCTGAATATCCACCAATCCCAAACACGTAGCTTTAGCAATTTCTTCCTTCTTAGGGTCCTTCTCCATGATTGGAAAAGGAGAGTCTTCAAGAATAGGTAAACAAATCAAGCAAGAATATTCCTCAAGTGTAGGTACCAGCTGATAATCAGGAAAAGTGAAACAATGATAGAGTGGATCATAAAACTGGAGAAGTATGGAAAGAAGTCCCAGATCCAACTTATTTTTTATCCTCAACAATGACAATAAGTTCCCATACCTGCTCTTGAATCCTTCTAGATCTGTTATCAAAGTGCTCAACCTTCTTATGTCATCCAAGTTAGGACTTTTGTAAGTGTACTTCATAGTTTTCTTTTTTCCACTGTCCATGATGATCCTAATGTTTACAAACAAAAAATCTGAGTTCCATGAAACTTT
Organism: Lathyrus sativus; assembly: GCA_963859935.3. Classification (NCBI taxonomy): domain Eukaryota; kingdom Viridiplantae; phylum Streptophyta; class Magnoliopsida; order Fabales; family Fabaceae; genus Lathyrus; species Lathyrus sativus. The sequence continues at coordinate 175,132,919 of OZ012741.1, forward strand.
TTATGATATGATGTTCATGAATGCATGAATGCACAAACACAGGTAAGCACAGATTCACATATACACACTGATAAACAGATAAAGGTTTTGGTTTGGAGAACATGAGTATGGAGTCAAGGTCTACCCACCCCAAAGGTATGTACTAAGGCTTTCAAAACTGTAGAGCAAGGTTCTAAAAGAGTTCCCGGAGTCCTCGACCCATCTTTCGGATATTATCAATTTCCCAAATACTTGGTGGTCGATAATATTCTCAAGAGAGTCTCGTCCAAGTGTAGTATCGCGTATCAACTACTTTGGAATTACTTCCTTATAGTCATCGCACTACATCCTAATAAAGCCATAGTGGGGAAAGGGTAATCTAAAGGTCCTCAGTATCACGGGCTCCCATGTAGAAAGTAGCATTGTTTTCACGAATACTTGATCAACAATACTAACTCTCAGAAGGGCCTCTACTGAGCGGAGGTTTTCTCAAGTCAACTTGGTCAGGAATCAACTCCCTATAAGTCTCCTTGAATATACCACTATTCTATCATAAGTACGCTCAAACACGGATATAGTGTTGTCTCACCACTCAAAGTTCCCAAGATCCAACAGAGCACATATATACATATTTACAAGTATTCACAAATAAGCAAGTAATCAAACAAGATAGGCTAAACCCTCAAAGCAATAAAAAGCATTTCCCCAGTGAAGTCGCCATTTCTGTTGCGGTGAAAATTGGATATCAAGCTATTAAATTAACTTGAATCTTAATTCTTTTACAACTGAACTTTATTTTATCCAAAGGAAAGGTCTAAAGAAAGAAAAACCTTTTTCGCGATGTAACGACAACGCTTAAGAGATTCGGGGATCGGGGGTTGGTTATACCTAGGGAAGGTGTTAGCACCCTAAGCATCTGCAGTACTCTACAGGAACCTTTTGTTTGATTGCTTGCTAAGTGTGAAATATGTACTATGGATTTAGGATTGGGAGTTGATACCTAAAGTTATATACACTAAGTTTGCTCGCAAAGACGTCGCGTCTTCTGCCTACGTATCCTGACTAGGATAGAATCAGAGCAATCTTAGTTCACCTCACAAGGGGAGAAGAACACTTGATTATGATCAAGGTTCAGGGGGGAACAAACATGACGATGTTTGTGTGGAGTTTAACAAAACTCCCTAATCTAAGTTGTAATATTCAAAAGGGGTAGTAAGAAATCATGACGATGATTCTTACACAAAGGTGACAAACTCTTTCCTAGGGTTCTAGTTGAAGAACACTCCTAGTACAGGTGGGTTTCTTAGACTTGAAGCAAAGTCTAATGGCTTCTAACCTAGGGTTAAAGTGATTTAACAAAGTAAAGAGAGGGATAAGAGATGTATCCATGACATGTGGGTCAAATGGACAGACTTTTCCTTTGGAAGTAGACAGGGGAGGCAACAGGATGAGAGCTAACAAGCTTCATCACTCGGGGAAAGAAAACAACAAGAAAATTAACAACATGATAAAAGCATATTCATGGTGACAACCATTTGATAACCATTTGGGATGATAAAGATGAAGGTACATTTGATGACAAGCAAAGCAGGTGAATTATCAGGAACTGTGACGAAAGATCGAGTTCAATTACATTCAACAGAGGGAACAAAATAAACATGGTGACAACCAAAAATAAAATCCTAGCATGTTAACTAACATATAAGGATATGAATACAAGCAAGTATCACAAACAAATTCAAGTGTAACCAAGGAAAAATTCATCTGCACATGCGTAAACGAACGTAAAATGCACTTAACTTGCACGAAGTCAAAAGAGATGAAACATTTGTCAAACATGAAAATAAAAAATATGGCATGGCAGTAAACATCAAGATGAACACAATGAAAAAAGAACGGGTGAAAAACGATTAAAATTGAGAGAGATACGAATTTTTGAAAATGGAGTGAAAAATGACAAAAAATAATAAAAGAGTTGCCCTCCTCAGGGGTTGAACTAAGGTACAAGGCGTGCAAGGCGTGTTTGGCATAATGGTCTTACCACTGGGGTGGCTATACATACGTTTGTATATGCCACCCCATAAATATATATGGGTGATTCACTTGGAATTTCTGGGCAAGAGTAAGAACACTCAAATGGTTTACGTTTTCACTCCTAACTTTCCCGATTCTTAACCAAACGCGATGAAATTTATATGCATCTTGACCAGAAAAATATGAGGATCATGATGGTGATGTTATTTTTCTGAGATTCTTCTTCTACTTAAAAATTCGATGGTAGTTGCTTCTTAACATTTTAAAAATGCATTTTGAAATCTAAAACATAAACCGACTGTTGTAATAATCAAATGAGGGTTTGAACATTTTAAGAATGATGTACTTGATGTATTCCAACAGTTGATTTGGATCAAAATACAACAGAATAAATATTGGTATGATCATGCAAGTATAAGGTTTTAAAAATGCATTTTGAAGTATGGATCATGCACCAGTCAGTTTCCAAACATTGTGAATATGTACACTCAATGCAAACATGATAGTCAATGTGTTCAGTCCATTATTTTGGCTTAAAACAGTCTGTAATGAGAAATGAGGTGTGAGTTGCAAAATGTTTTTTTGAGTCATACATGAAGATGTTCATCACAATCTTTAGGCAGATTTGAATCAAATAAATGATGCACATAAGTCACACACATGAAGATAATCATACATAAAACACAAAAACAAAGCATGGTTGAGATAATGATATGGTGCCAACTGTTAACTAAATTTTAGTGTCTAACATTTGGTGAATTTCAAACAATTTGAAATCAAAGGTAGGCCAAGGTGAAGTAGACAAAAGCCTACCAAAAGCAGTGCAAACAGATGCTAAAAATCCTAAACCAAACTACTCCTACTCCCAGCCTTCAACAGTAGGGGCCAAAATCATTTCCTCAAATTGATAGGTATCAGATGTGCTAGGTTAATCCACATGTCAATTTTCCCAAAACAGAAACAGCAACTAGCAAAATGTAATGATGGTGTTCAAAACATAACTTGATCATGCAGGTTATATGCAATTTATATGTGAAAACAAATGGATTCAAACACCTGCAATTGTCTAAAACAGTCTGGCACAGGGAATAGTGTACACATATTGAAATTGACAATAGCTCAGATATCCTAGTTGATCTATACAGTCAAATGGTTGTTCTCATGAACTAGCAGTTCTAACATGCATGACAGATCTAAGATATGGAGAGCCAAGTCATTCATACACCAAAAAATGATTATATGTTGGCAACCTCAAGCAAACTCTGACTGGTGAGTCTAGTTATTTAACAGTAATTGGTGCAGCCATGCCAATTAGTATTGAATAATAAGGGACAATCAAAACAGCAAAAACAAAAATGATTTGAAAACTCCAAAGTAAAACAAAACACCAATTCAGGTTTTACATCTCAGCCCAAGGGTACACATTCACCATGAATTGTTAAACAACTGTGCCTTTACAACAACATCTTTTATAATAATGCAGATATGTAATTTTTAAGGCATAAATGCAAAACAAAAGAAAATGATCAGCATTCAAACTAATGTGCCAAAACTCACTGTGTCAGCCCTCAACATTTCTTATGGACAGACTGAAAAGGATGTTTTTACTTAAAATGGAAGGGAGTAGTTTGGCAATTAATGTGAATATGTAAGCAAGAGGATTATGTGCCAGTTCAACAAGAATGCAATTTTTGACAGAAAACAAACACTTGAATCATCTCAATTATGACAGAGCAATTTTGAATCACAAAACAGTTTGAAATTTGTGAACATCAAGTTTAAAAACATGAGTAGCAAGTTGGCAGCAATGAACACATTTCAAGATATAGCCTCAAATTATGCAAAATCAGGGCAATGTGATGTATGAGATGAAATTCAATGATGCATACCTCTTGTAGACAGATTTGAAGAAGCAAAATAAGCTGAGAAACCCAGAGATCTTCAATCACCTCCTTGCTTTTGAAGTTTTCTTCTCTTTGAAGCAATATGCAAATACAAGGACAGATGGAGAAATAGGTCTCACCAATGAATTCTAACACTTTGGACAGTTGAGGAATACTATATGAGAGGTGTTAGGATGATTAAAACACCAAGGAAATGGTTAGAACAAGATTTGGTAGAATTTGTAGCTTTTGGTCAAAGTATCTTGATGTAGGAGTTGACTTTTTGCAACATGAGGTTTTTGAGAGGTTTAGTGGTTTAGACACCTTCTACACCATATTTAGAGATTGTATGGATGATTGTTGGGGTGTTTTAGTGTAGAGAAATCGTTTTGGCAGTCCTAGTAGCAAGGCAAATTTTTTGGTGTTTTTGGTGGAAATGGTGATTTTTGTGGTTTTGAAGTTTTGAGGCAAAGTGCACAAGAGCAAAGGTTTCTTCTGGTTTTTAGAAGATTGTTGATGATGAAAGTGAAGTGAGGGAGAGTCCTATTTATAGGCAAATGAAGTGGCTTGGGCAGATTTGAAGTTTCTTCACTTTGAAGAAAGGTTTTGAACTTTTAAAATCAAACCTCCTCAAGTGGGTTTCCTTGATCTGCAAGGCCAGCCTCAATAGTAAAAAAATGATGAATTTGAAGTGTCTAAATGCAGGCTAGAGTGTAGCATCATGGCTGTTTCAGAACTCTCTTTACACCTCATGCTTACTTTTCACCTTTGAAGGCAAGTTGCAAGGCAACTTGCAAGCTACTTGCAAAGCTTGTCTTTTTCCATATTTCTGCATTTCCTTAGTCCTCTTGGGTTACAAACCTTCTACATATCAGATACAATAGGATTCACAAGTTAGAATTGGTCAATTTTGATGAAGGAAGTGATTTTTGAAATTGGGCAATGTGGGACTAAAGTGAAAAACCACCAACTTGCCATGACCATAACTTTCAGCTCACAAATCCTTTTGAGATGTGCTAGTACTTTTTAGAAAGCCCTCAAATAGATCTAAAACCTTCATGCTTTCATGAGCTTCAATTTCCCAAAGGAACTTGGCCAAAAAGCCCTCCAAAGTTGCTAAAAAATGAACTTAAAAGTGAAATTTCTCTAAGTCTTTTTTCCCTCTAGAAATGAATTTGATCATAACTCCAAATCTATGCATTTTCTGATCATGAACCACTTAGGGACTTTTGTAGGACTTGTCAAGAGCTTCCAAATGAGCTTTGAACCAACTCAATTGGATGTGTGGTTAAGGAGTTATGGTTTAGCCCCTTTCAAAACCCTAATTTCCCGATTTTTCGATTACTCCTTCATTCTTGATCCAATGGTCATGAAAATTGATATTCAAGTCCAATATGACATAAGGAACAACTTTGTTTCACAACTTGAAGTCCAATTCCTAAAATTTGGAGAGTTGACTTTTCGGTCAACCGTACGACCGATCGGTGATTACCGAGTCGCCTGTTGACATTCTGGGCCTCCTGAGACTTTGAAACTTCTTGGATGAAATTTATTAAGCTATATGAATTTCATGAATCATAATCCCACCATTTAAACATCTTCCAACATCAAAGTCAAACTACAGTTGACTTTTACTAGTCAAAAACCCTAATCGGGTGCTCTGAAATGCACTGCTCTCCAATTGACATTATATGATACCCTTGACCTTGTTTCCTAATTGAATGAGCCTAAAACATTGACTAATCACAAACCTGAAGCTTCGATTTTGACTGCACGAAACCCTGATTCATCTGTAATTTGACAAAGACAAACTTGCACTGGGTTAAGGTTAGATAATTCATGAGTATGCTCCTAAAATGATAATGAGAATCTAAGGGGCCAAAATTTGGGGTGCAACATCGGGTAACAAGAGAAAGCCAATCTATTTCAAACTACACCATAGACGAATAGGAGACTGATAGTTCGCCTACAAAATGCAACGGTTTTCCGATTTCGGGATAATTTAGTGCTATGTTAAGTAATAGCAATCGGGATTATGTAGAAGCCACAACTATCTGAGGTCGGTCAATAAAAATGTTAGTGCTAATGTATGCTAGAGAAGTGATATGTAGATGACTCTTCGAAAGCAATACCGCACGAAAAGAAAAGAGGTAATGATCTCATCTTCATCAAGAACTTAAAATAAGTTCTAATGATATCGAAGATTTTCATCGATCAAAAGAAAATGAGAAATAGATGAAGAAATGTCAAATGGAACTACACAAAGATGTAATCCAAGGCTAAAAAAACAAAAGAAAAGGGAAGGAAAATAAAATGGAACAAAAACAATCCCAAAAACAAATAAAAATCACATTCTAGACACTGGTTAATCGATTAACCATTTGCATGTACAAATGTGTTAATCGATTAACACTACTATGACAACAACAAAATTTGAAAAAAATTTAGGATTCATGATCCAACCATTTCTTAAAACATATCATGATCATGAATGAGAATTAGCACAAAAATTCAAGTAAAACAATAACAAATAACACCAATAAAACACAATTTGCAAGATCCAAATATCAAGCAACAAGAATCAACAATAGATCACATTGTGGAAGATGGATCAAGAACAACAATGGTAGAAGGAGGGTTTACCACTTCAAATCTAAAATTGCTTCACATTAACTTCAAGAACCACACTCTAATGCCTTGATCTACTAAAATTGATGATGAAAAAGTGATTGGATGAAGGTTTTAGCTCAAAGATTAGTAAGTTCCAATGAAAAACTTACTAACTTTCAAAAGAAGAAAGAGCTTTGCTGAATTTGGTACTTGGAGGAATTGAGAGAAATTTTAGCAAGGTGAATTTGGCTATCAAAGCTTGAAGAAATGAATGAAATGAGGCCTTTATTTATAGAATCTAGGCTTGGAAATTTTGGTGGTTTGAAATTTGGGTTGGAACCAAAATTAGGCTTGGAGTTTGAATTTGGAGGCAAAATCAAGATCAAATGGTGATTAGTGAAGGTGTATGGTGGGAACTAATTGTGATAAGGCAGGGGAATTAAAATGAAGTGATCTAGAATATTCTCATGATAAAATATTTGAAAATTGGTGCCGAAGTTCTGTAGAATTTAAATTTGGCTCATTTTTCACAAAAACATACTAGTTAATCGATTAACCATTTGCATGTACAAATGCGTTAAACGATTAACATAGTGAAAGAGTATGAAAAATGACCTTTTGATGTGTTGTCTTGGCTTTGGCTCGATTTTTCATATTTGTCAAAGAAGGCATGGGAATAAACACATGAACCTTGTGTCATACCCCAAATTTGTCCTACTTGTGTATCATCGTCATCTATAGATCCACTCACCAATTCCTGTTCAGAAAATTCAAAAAATATATGTTGCTTACACGACAAAATTCATGTGAGTTTACCTTGGCATTAGTATGTGCAATGGTGTTTCAGTTCATTTTTGTTTTGAGTTTATGAGAATTAAGCAAGATAAATTATGGTTGGATTTATCTCAAATTTGTGCAAGTTATGACAATTCATGCTCTAAGGGAGGAGTGACTCAGGCTCGTCTCAAGTTTTTTATTGAATAGGTTTTAAGATTAACGTATTGATATCACAAAGTTTTGTTCTCATTTTTATGTGATGATAAGGTTGTATTTGCAAGATGTCATTATGGATTTTGGGCAAGACACCAAGAAGTCAAAGATTTGATTCATATTGAATTGGATCATTACAAGAATGGAAAAGCCCATTATTAAATTACAAAATGAAAGACTGGTGAATTATTGACAAGCCGATAAGGACTTTCCCAAGTTTAGTCAAGTGGCACAACGTACAGGACATTCTTCACGTGACCTCACACAAACATGTATTTCGTATGTCCCCCAATTTGCAGCTCAACAAAATGCTATGCCCATCTCCTTTCCACAAAACCAGCGACCTGCATTGAATAAAACACTCCTCAACCAAACCTACACAACATGACAACAACAAAAATTCACAATTAATTGAAGTTATCACTCAACAGAAACACACTGAAATCCCTACGGTATCCCACCGTCTTGCAGCAATTTACCGGCACACTCGTAATAGCCAAAATCCAAAAAGCAAAATCAACTTGTACGAAAGGCAAGACGCAGCACAAACAGACGAATTGGTACGATACCCATGACAACAAATTGCTACCGTTGGCAAAGTTTGGGCGAAAGAAATTGTACGATAAATGAAACGGTAGCATAAAATTATTGACAACTATCACTTTTCCTTTCCAATTGCAAGCCAAGCTTTCACCATGTGAATTACTCCCAACCTTGCCCACATTTAAGCCATGGCATGAGTGTCGTTTCAACCTGTCACGTTTTTTTCTAGCCGTTGAACCGTAACATGAAAACAAAGAACAACATCATATCATGCCAAATGGTGGCCACCTGCACCACAATATTGGAACCCGTATCAGTTCCATGAAGTTTTTTTAGCAAAATAAAAGGTGAAAAAAACGGACAATAAAAAAGAGGAGAGAAATTAACTGCATAATCCTTAGCATAACGACATAATAGAGGCACTATGAAGAATGTGTACTATCTGAGAAGCACACAACAGAAAATTAAAAAAAAAAGAAAGAGGCAAAACATTCATACTTCAAGCCAAGGACGCATATTACACAAAGGTTCACAGACCCACACCAGACAACCACTCTGCACAACCTCCATCCCGCTCACAATTCAAAGGCGACAAAAAGTTGCACCCACAAGCTTGTACAACGTAAAATCCATAGCAAAATATAGAAAGCAGACAAATATTAGGGCCCCACACCGAGCCAGGACAAGAGCACATCAGTTCCATGATCCGCATGATACCAGAAGAAGCAAGAATGCAACAGTAAATTCGTAACTTTGACAACGGTAAAAGGGTGCATCTTACTCTTCATACATTGATACCTTATTTCCAAGAGATTCCCCTATATAAAATGAGAACTTTCTCTAAGAACGGGGGGAGCCCTTGATGAACTTCCTTCAACTCCTTTCGTCCGCCTCCAAAACAAAAAACCTTTTTCACTTCTTCAAGCTCCTCTCTTAAAACAAAGTCCTCCTAAAAAACCCTTGAATTCTCAAAACGACGCCCCCGATATTCCTCTCAAAAATGTTCATTGAACCAAGACCAAACCTCCACATATTCTTCCTCCAACCAACAGATCTCTAAGAAAACTTTCCTTACCTTCTTCAACCTCAAATCTTCAGACCCAACCAAAACCAAACCCTTGTTCAAGTTTTCATTACCCAAACCTCAAAACTCAGAAAACCCAAAAGAGAAGAGAGAAGATGAAAAGAAAGTTCAATTGAAATGAATTTTAAAATAAGACTTGGGCAACCGAGAGACAAATGATACGAAAACAGAACCTAATACGTAACAAGATTAAGCCACGCGAGAAGGTTGAATGTCGATATGTTTCCATGAGCTTGATTTTTGAGTTGTTTTGTTCTCTGATATGAAGTTATTCTCACTGATCGATGTTTCATTTTATTCCTTGACCCTTGTTTTCGTTTTCTCTAAAAGCTGTTGTTGAATCTGATGTGGGTTTGTTGACCATATCCTGTTCTTGGTTTGGGTTTGGTGTTTGAGGGTAAGGAAGTTGTTGCACCCCAAATTTTGACCCCTTATATCCCCATCATCATTGTAGGATCGTATTTGTTTGATTAACTAACCTTAACCCATTTTCAATTTATCTTTGTTAAGATGCAGATGAATTAGGGTTTCATACCGTCAAAATCGAGGCTTCAGTGGTTTAATCAATCAATGTTTTGGATTGATCCAACTTCAAACAAGATCAAGGATAATACCTTGGACCAAGACTGAGTGCAATTTGAGGTGGTCACCCGGGAATTGAGGACAGTGCAATTTGAGATACCCGATTAGGGTTTTCGATCAGAAAAAGTCAATTGTAGTTTGACTTTCGATTCAAAGAGTATTTCAATGATGGGATCAAGGTCCATTAAGCTCCTATGGCTTAGTAAAGTCCATCTAAAGAGTTTCAAGTCCTCGGGATGTCCGGATCACCAACGGGCGACTCAGTAGACACTGATCGATCGAACGGTTGATCGAAAAGTCAACTCTTCAACAATAAGGAATTTGACTTCAGGATGTGAATCAAAAATGTTACTTATGTCATATTACACCTCCCCATAAAATTTCATGACCATTGGATCAAGGGTTGAGAAGTAATTGCAAAAATCGGGAATTAGGGTTTCGAAAGGGGAAAGACCATAACCCCTCAACCACACATCCAATTGAAGTGGTTCAAAGCTCATTAGAAAGCTCTTGACAAATCCTACAAAAGCCTCAAATTGGTCCATGATCAAAAAATGCATGGAATTGGAGTTATAGCAAAATTCATTTTTGAAGGGAAAATAACTTAGAAAATTTCTAAGTTATTTAACACTTGTAAGTGATTTTTTTTAGAACTTTGAAGGTTTTTCAACCTAGTTCCATCAAGAATTTGGAAATTCCCAAAACATGAAAGTTGTAGAGATACTTAAGGGCTTTCCAAATTGTTGTAGAACTCCTCAATAGCATGTTTGAGCAGGAAGTTATGCACCATAGAAGTTGGGCCTGTCACACTTGAAACCACTTTGTCAAAACTTCTCAAATTTGGATTTTCACAACTTGAGCCATTCTCAGCCCTTGGATCATGATACAAACTGATAATATAAAGTGTAGATGAAGAGAAAACCAGAAGGAGGGAAGAATTGGAGGCTTTGCCACTTGCAACCAAGTTGCTATTATTTTAATCATATAAAGGGAGGAAAGAGAAACTTTTTGATGATGTGTGCAGCTGTAGCCCCTACCTTCATAGCTCTCTCCAATCACCTCATCCCTCTCATATCATCTGGTTTTGATTTCCTTGAGCCAAGGATTTGATGGGAAGAGGCTGCCACAAAATTTTTGGAAGATTCACTTCAAAACTTCATAAACTCCTTCCAAAATGTGGAAAATTCAAATCTGCCCTCATGTTCACTTTCACTATAAATAGAGGCACTCTCATTGATGTTAGATACACCAAAGCACTCTACATACATAGAGAAAAACATTGCTCTCATTCAATCTTGCTCTTGCTTACAAGTGAAGAAAGTTCCCTAAAAAACACAAAAATCTGCCTTGGAGCAAAGAGCCTTCTAAAATCATTTCCACACATCCAAACTCACCAAAAACCATCTACACAACCCATAAACATTGTGTAGAAGGTGTCCATACTCTCAAAATACTCAAAAATACCATTTTCCAAAAAGTCAACTTTCACACCAAGAAAGTTTGACCACTATGCTCAAAACTTGCCAAATCCTTGTCTAGGCTTATTCTTGACGTTCTAACCATCCATACACCTCATATATGTCATATTGCAACTGTCCAAGGCATTGAAGATCAGAGGTGAAGCTCATTTCTCAAGTTGTCCTAAGGTTTGCATATTGCTTCAAGAGGAAGCAAACTTCAAATTTTAGGCCAAAAGTAAGGTCTCTGGTTTTCTTTTTTTGTTCTAACTTGCTCAACCTAGTCTAGAAGAGGTATGTAATCCATAAACCTCTCATTTTACATTACATTGATTATGTTTTTGCATTCTTGAGGTGCTTTTTGTGAAAACTATGTGTATGTTGTCCCAATTTGCTCTTTGTCTAGAGTCTATGTTTACTGCAGTACCTTAGCACTTATCAAGGCATGATATTTTGTAAAATGATGTATTGATGATATGCTGTCAAAATTAAGCATTGTATCTTGATTCCAACAGTTTTGAGGAATTTGTCCACAGGGGTAGCTTTAGAGGTGTTTATGTGAAATGCTGATGTGTTGTTACAAATTTGTCTAGAGGTAGACTGTTGTGGTATCCAGGTAGCTTGTTAGTTGCTTCATGATATGTTTCTGCCCTTAGGTCATGTATGAACCTAAAGAGACTAGTATTTCACAAACGTAATGTTAACTGCCATATCATGTTCATGAGCATTATGCCAAGATGTATATGCCTGCTTACTTTGCTTCAAGCTTTCTTATCCTATACCTGTTGGTTTGATACATTCATACTATTTGTAAACATTTCATGTTGTTGGTTATCATCATAACATACCTGTATGTAGAATTTGGGGAATGTGTGGACTGAGAATTTTACAATTACTTTCAATTAATTCAACCACAGCTGGCTGTGAACATAACTTCCATACATGCTTCATAAATATACACACCATGACATGAGTTGTTTTTAGACCAGTGCATTTTTGCTCATACACTTGCCCTGATCATACTACTTTCTGTTTTAAGAGATCCATAGAGTATCCCTCATCCTAGAATCTTAGTTTAATATGTTTTGGATCATGGAGTGATAGTTGAAGCTGCCATCAGGGCCCATTTGTGTTTTGCAAGATGTATGTCTGATTTTGAGCACAAAAGCATCATTTAGTATGTGTGTGATGTGTGTACCTATTTGTATTATCAATTTATCCCAAAATAGTTTTTCTGCTTACAACTTTCAGCATACCACAACTGTATCAGTTTGGAACATTAGATAGAATGTGCTTATTTCTCTTGGCTTAAATCCCAACTGTCATCATATATATAAGTGCATCACTGCCTGATTTAAATTCATCATTTTTTATATCTGTTGTATATGTGGTGATACAATTCCTGTTTCATTTAAATTGTCTTGGTGTTTGAACTCATGATGCTAAACTCACCACTACAAATTGCTTTAAGTGCTAGCCATGATGAAGCATTGAAGTTGGCATCAGTTTTCTGTGTAGTCTAGGATTTGAGTCTCTACATGAGTAGGTTTTGTTTTTGTAAGAAACACCATTTTGGACCTTCATTATGCATACTATTGAAATATGACCTGGGGGGGGGGGGTATTTTGATTTTCTGACCAACCTATTGGCACATGGTCAAGGTTGTCAATAGGAAGTTGTGTTTGGTTTGTTGTTGGATTGATTTCATTTACTCCATCTTGCTTGAGGCACTTAGAAGTGGTGGTCTACTACTGGTTCAGAGTTTGTTGCTAGCAGGTTTTGAAATGGTCAAGGCTGTCTCTTTTTTAAGGGGTTTGTCAACTGACCTGTTTAAGGGCTGGCAGGTGTTTTTTAGAATTTTTAGGCCAGATTTTGGTTTTAGGATTAGTTGTGGAGTTTGCTTGTTTTAAAATGATGTTGTGGGCTGGTGTAGACTTATTGGCATAAGATGGAAGTGTGGAGAGGGTTGTCACCGCAGTCTTGCTTGAACTTGCAACAGATTATTGTTGGACTTTTATTGTGACAAGAGAATCCTTGGCTGATGTAAGTTGGTGCTGAACTTTGCTATGGTTGGTCTGTCAAGTCTTTTGGCAGCTGTATGTGTATACATCTTGTTGTATGGAGATATGATTAAGTGAGTTGTGATGGGGAGTCCATTAATGTTAAGATCATGTTATGCTTGAGATTCACTTCCAGGCCTGATGTTCAGTTGGATCAGGAGGTGTTGAATGCTACCAGCTGCTTTGTGTGTCTGTTGTTGCCAATTCTTTATGACAGTTACCCTTGGCCTTTTGATAGTAGTTCCTTAGTTACCATTTAGTGTTAGATTAATGTCCTTAAATTTGTGACTTTAGGCTGTTAGGTTGTAATTGATTGGAAATTTGGATTTAGGCATTTTCATGTTATAATCCAATTGCTGTCAATAATTGAGTTTGTTAGCTCAAAGGCATTTTCTACCAAAATTAGATACTTAGGCCTGCTGTAGGAGTATGGTGACAGTCTGCATCCATAACTTGTTTTGGTTTGGTGGTTTTTTTCTTCATACTCCTGTTCAGCTGCCCCTTGAGTCACTTTATTGCAATTTGGATTTATATGTTTGTAGCTGCTAAGACTTGGACTTCATGCTTGAGGTTTGGATCTCAAGGCCTTTGGTTTAGTTATCATGCGACAGGTCTGATATTGCCCAACAGCCTTGCATACTTTTTAGTCATGTTTGCAACAACATGTCATCTCATTGGTGTGGTGTGGATTTGGATGCAGCTAGCCATTCACTTATGGTTTCATTGATCAATTGAGTTTTTTCCTTTAAATTTAATCATTGAGGAATGCATTTAAAATTTGAACAGACCCTCACTTGTATCTATTTGCATTTGGTTTGATCTAAGTTTTCTCATATGCACCTCAAAACATCCATTTGTGTGTTCATTCAAATTTTGTGATGTGTGTATCATTTCATTACATGGTTGTTACCATCTTAATCCTCATCAAAAGTTAATCAGTTTTGACTAAAATATCGTGAAAAATGGTTAAGATTTGAACAAGTTGACATCAAAACGTATTTTGAGAAATTGCTTTGTTTTTGCCTCAAGCCTGCCTAGGAATTCATGAAAACGCGCCATATATACTTATGGGGGTGGCTACATCAACGGATGTATAGCCACCCCAGTGGTAGAAGCATGCGCCTTAAGTCATTCATCTTGTCCTTGGTCCTTGGTTTGATCCCTGGTTGGGACATTTTTTGGTTTTATTTCATTTACTTTTGATTCATTATTTTTTCTTCTCTCTTTTCCATTGGTTAACAAGCGCGCGTGTGTGGCTTGTTGGTTGTTGTTGTGTGCTGGTAGCTAAAGGGCCTGGGTTCAACTCCCAGCTTGGCCCTTTTTCATTCTTATTTGCTTGTTTATTGGTTTTATTGTCATAATTCACCAAAACTTCAAATATTTGTAACTTGTTCATATATTATCATTTTTGATCCATTCCTTTTGCAACATGTTCATAACAATGTCTATTTTTATTTAATGTAAAAATATTTCAAATTACTTGTGGTCATAATGCCTTTTTACCTACTTGGAAGTTGGTTTATTTTCAGGATTGTTATCTTGTATATCGTTGAATTATCTTTTATGCCATGATTAATTTATCTTATGAGATTTATTGATGATCGACTCCTTTATGATAGTTAATATGCTAGGGTTTACTCTCCCTTGGTTGTCACCAAAATCCCATGATCTTATATTGTTTTCCTCCTAAATTATGAGGTTAAACTAATTTGCTTGTGCTTGATTGTCATCTATACATGTTGTTGTTACACTTGTTATACATTGAGCTTTTGACATGTTTACTTTCAAATTGTGATTTGTTCATATGATTGTTACTTTTACCATGCTTCCAATCTTTGTTAAGATATGCCCCAAATCTTTGTTAAAATAATTGACTATTGGTTGTAACCCTTAATGTCACTTGAAGTATATGCTTATTGTAATTTGCATGCTTACTTGTCTTGATCTTATCTCATATTTCTCATTTGAAATCTTGCTTTGTTAAGTATTGCTTCCCCAAGTGATGGAACTTTCTAGTTCTCATCCAAGTTGTCTCCCCCTCTCTCCTTCCAAAGGAAAAGTCTCTCCCTTGACCTTTGTGTCATTGGATAGCTCATTTACCCCTTCCTTGACTTTGTGAAGTCATCTTTAACCATAACCTAGTTAAGTTAGAACATTTAAACCATTAGACTTTGCTTTAAGTCTAGAAAACTCACCTACACTAGGAGTGTTCTTCAATTAGAACCCTAGGATAGAGTTTGTAAACTCTATGTAAGAATCATGGAAATGATTACTTACTCCCCTTTCTTGAGTGTTTAACATAGATCTAGAGAGTTTTGTGAAACTCTACACAAACATTGTTATGTTTGTTCCCCTTTGAACCTTGATCATAATCAAGTGTTCTTCAACCCTAGTGAGGTGAACTACGATTGCTCTGATTCTATCCTAGTCAGGATACGTAGGCAGAGGACGCAACGTCTTTGCGAGCAAACTTAGAAACTATCTTTAGGTTTTAACCTTCATCCTTTACCCAACCCAAACCTTAGCAAACATTTACAAACTTAGCATGCAAACAAACAAAAGGTTCATGTAGAGTACTACAGATGTCTAGGATGTGAAATACCTACCCTATGCATAACCAACCCCCGATCCTCGAATCTCTTAGCGTTGTTGTTACATCGCGCAAAAGGTTCTTTCTTTCTTTAGACCTTTCCTTTGGATAAATTAAAGTTCGGTTGTTTAAGAATTAAAGATTCAAGTTAATCAATAGCTTGGTATCACGATTCTCACCGCAACAGAAGTCTTTTGACCGTGACATTGCTATGAACTATTGTGGGTCTTTTGGACTTTTCTTAGCCCTTGACATTGGTGTTACTATCATACATGGTGATGGGCCTTATCCGCGGGATCCAAATCATTTTCAGCCCCCTGTCTTCTTTCAAACTCCCTTTGTTTTTGTTTAATATAACTAGTTTTAATTAGTTTATTTAATTATTAACATTTTTTTTATTATTATTAGATTTCTAGATTTTCTTTATGATATTTATAACATTTTCTACATAAATTTGGAGTTTTTATTTATAATATTAGAATTTTAAACTTTAACTTTTTTGAGGACTTATGTTCATATTTCCTCTTTTTAGGGTCTATGATGAGACTTCCGTAAACCGTTATTGGTCAAATTATTGATAAATAACGTTGGATCTGAGACCAAATTCTTTCAAACTTTTTATTTTAGATTTTTATAGATTTTTACTCATTTAATTCATTTTTATCTCTTTTTGGTCCATGCCGAATTTTAATAATTATTATCGGTCAAATTATTGATAGATGATGATTTATTCGAGACTATTTCATTGTCTATTTCATTTTCTATTCCATTTCCATTTTTATTCATTTTTTTGATCGATGATGTCTTCCGATTCGTAAGCGTCGTGTATCGAAGTCGATAACCTTCTCGATTTCAAATCTATGGAGAATGACCATTTGGGTCATTTTCTCTACTTTGGGATCGTGATAGGCTACCTTCGATTAATCGACATTTTATTTACGATTAAAGACGAGATCCCGTCCGTGTGACACGATTAAATTGGTGAATGATTCTCAATATCATTTCTCCATCTTTTTTTTAGCACGGAAAGCAACTCACGCGACCTCCTATAGACCGACTTTCATTATAAGTCGGGCTACAACACTTTAGCGTTACATTTTCCCCGATTTAATTCATAACAAAACTAACCAATAACTTTAATTTCCGTTAAATATTATTGTGGATATTATTTTTATATTATCTTGCTATATTCATATTGTCATACTCATTATTAATTCTTATTCACACATAATCGAAAATACATAATAAATTATCGAAATCCTAAAAGCCGAATTGGTGGACTGTTGTATCGTTGGTTATTTGCAGGAACCGTAATTTTGAGTCGTGCCCGACTTTGCTCAAGGCGTAGTTTAGGACACAATGCACACACACGACTTTCTATTGGGCTACCTGACAATGAGACCCCTTTATTTCATGCAATCTCGTGTAACTTACATGTATCCCTCTCCCATTCCGATGTATGTTTCGCATTTCTTTGATTATTAGTTTATCTCCTAGGAGCACCCATAGGGACTAGAGCGGATCAAACTATTTTCAAACTAATTCTCGATTCGTCATCGAGCCAGTTTCAAACACCTCGTTAGTCGAGTGCTCATACGCATTCACCATCAACCTATTGCACAACTTAACCCTTGACGCGTAAGTCAAGTCGGTTCCATTTCTTAAACCATGTCCATTACACGTTTTGCACGCGATAATAAGTCAAACCCTCGATCAAACGTCAAGAGGATTTTCGAAACAAACCATCAATCAACTAACAACTATTTAATTCTTTTCAAGGTGTAAAGAGTAGGTTCAAGTCTTTGATCTTGCTTTCGGTTGTTTGGATGCGAGTTATCTTATTCGTGTGTGAGCAATTGACACCTTTAAATAACATTAACAACTCGATATCATTCAACCATATCCAACTACTCATCCTTCCAAACGTCATTTCAAACTCAAACAACTTTCTTTTCACGATGAAAAAGAGAGGGTTCTAAGTCTTTGGTTCGCTCCCTCGACTACTTGGGTCCGAGAAGCCTTTCTTAAGCTTGAAGTAGTCGTCATCCGATCACCCTCACCCATTCAAACAACCTTCTTTTGCGATGAAAAAGAGAGAGTTCCAAGTCTTTGGTTCGCTCTCCCGATTACTTTGGTCCGAGAAGTATTTCTTAAGCTTCAAGTAATCGCCATCAATTCAACTTCACCCTTTCAAACACAACCTTATTCTTCAAGATGAAAAAGAGAGAGTTCCAAGTCTTTGGTTCACTCTCCCAATTACTTGGGCCCGAGAAGTCTTTCTTAAGCTTCGAGTAATCGTCATCCGTACCCACTTCAAATCCAATTCAATCCCATTTCTTTTTCGTGGTCGTTACCACGAACTACGAATGCTCTGATTCTTTATTCATTCTTGAATGTAAGATACGTAGGCACAAGATTGCGATGATCTTGGCGAGCACAATCCCCTCCATCTTCCATTTTCCCCCATCCTTTCCCGTAGTCAAACTACAAGAGCTCTGATTTCTCATTCTTGTCTGAATGAGCATACGTAGGCACAAGGGCCCCAATCCTTGGTGAGCACCCTATCGTCTAACCATCCCCTTTCCCCTAGCGTCTTTAGCCTTTATAGTATTGTTTAGTATTTTAGTTTTGAGAAGAGAAGATTTAAGCTTAACTAACTTTTATCACAACTCGAATTAAGAGGTTCCCGTTGAGTACAACAGACGTGAGGGGTGCTAATACCTTCCCATCGCGTAACCGACTCCTGAACCCAAGAACATCAGGTTGCAACGGCCGTGTTCCTTCCGCGTTTATGAGGTTTTCTCGATATTTTCCTTTCCTGTTCATTCGGGATAAATAAAGTTCGGTGGCGAATCTTTCGAACCGTATTTCCGCGCCTTTTGCGCGAGGGTCGTGTTTTCGAAAAGAAATCTTTCGAGGTGCGACAGGTGGCGACTCTGTTGGGGAATATTGCTTCATGCAAGAGAGAGTCGAGCCTATCTTAGTTCGAGTTATTAGCTTTTTGGTTTTGTTTTCTTCTCGCTTATTTATTGGTATCCTTGTCTTGGTTACTTGTGCTTGTGGCATTGTTGGGTTGTTTTACTTATGGTTACTTTGTGAGATAGCTCTACACCCGAGTCCGAGTATAAACCTAGGATTAGGGTGGTGGTTGTGTAGTGGAGACTTGCATGGAGTCTTTCACATTGAGTTGAAGCGAAATCCCCGCTTGGAGTAGATTCTCTTGGAGATGTTGTTGTTGTGGTGAGTCTTTGCCATAGCAATAATGTTTTTGAGCATGAATCGTTGATCCCAAGGACCATTAACCGTTTTATCCATGGTGGTTGGTAGTGTTGATTCCTTGTGGATTAATGCGAATGCCCCAATCAGATGAGATCCCTTGAACGTATTACTTCTTTACAATGATATTTTCAACTTCGATCTATGACTCTGAAAACCGTTTCTAGAACCCGTGTGTCGATGGTTGTGTAGTTGACACCTCCGAGAAGTATTTCTCGCGTGGAAGATACAAGAACCTCACCTAGAGGAGATTCTTTTAAGGATGTTATCATTGTGATGAGGCTTTGTCATGGTTGTAATATCTTTGAAAGATATCCATGACTCTAGGCACCTACCCGTTTTAGAATCCTACCCGTGGGGTTTCTATAAGCAGAGATTGTGGTCCTTTATCCGTTCACTCGACTAACTTTAGAACTGTTCGAATTTGTGATCCTGTGATCCTAGATCTTGCATCTTGCATTTCATATCATTTTCATTGCATCTCATTTGTTGTGCATCTTGCATTCTCCTTCCTTCAGCAGTTTCTCATGTTTCCTTTCCTTCCTCTCCAGTAAGTTAAGCTGATTCCTCGACACCAGTACGCAACTAGATCCAATACAAGATGAATGATGGAGAAGATTCAGCAAGAGCAAGCTGCCTTCAGGGAAGAGTTGAATTCTCTTAAAGGGAAGATTGACCAGATCCTCGAAGCCATCATTGCAGCTCGAAAAGAGGAGGAGATGCGTGAAGCTGCTGTCGTCAATAACAATGGTTAGGGTCAAGGGTCTACCACCAGACTTCCAATTCCAATTCCCAACCCCTATGGGATACCAACGAACTTCACTACCGCAGCTAAAGGAACCACTTCTCAACCAATTCCTGCACTTGGAGTTACTGTTGGAGCTATCCCGCAAGCTCAGCCTATTGTCGTGCAGATCCCTGTTCCTTAAACCGAAGATAATCTAATGGACCAGTATTATGACGTTCAGAATTACCATGCTGCTATTCCCATCGCCAATCCTGCCACTGCTCAGGATTCAGAAGCTATGAAGATGTGTCGAGACCTAGCTGAGAAACTTCGAGTTATGGAGGGGCACAATTCAAACCCTCTCAGTGCTTTGGAAATGTGTTTGGTTCCTGATGTTGTCATTCCTCCCAAGTTCAAAGTTCCTGAATTTTCAAAGTACAAAGGTCATAGTTGTCCAAACATTCATCTGAAGATGTATTGTCGCAAGATGGCCGCATATGCCAGAGATGAAAAGCTAATGATTCATTTCTTCCAAGACAGCTTGTCTGGGGCATCACTCGAATGGTATATGCAGCTGGAACGTAACAGTGTGCGCACTTGGGCCAAGCTAGCCGATGCATTTTTCAAGCAGTACAAGTACAACACCGACCTTGCTTCTAATCGTACTCAGCTTCAGAGTATGACTCAGAAGGACGGTGAATCCTTCAAGGAGTACACGCAACGATGGAGAGAGCTAGCCGCAAGGGTACATCCACCTCTTGTTGACCATGAGCTAATTGACATATTCATGGGTACCTTGCAAGGCCAGTACTACGAGAAACTGATTGGTAGTGTCTCTGCTGGATTCTCTGACTTAGTAATCGTCGGTGAAAGGATTGAAGAAGGTCTAACGAGTGGAAAGATACAAGCAGGTTCTAATAGCCAAGCTAATGCCAAGAAGCTTTTCAACGGATATAAGAAGAAAGAGGGCGAAACGAATGCTATCTCTTCGCAAAAAGGGCAAGCTTCCCAACAAGCTATCGCTCCTATGCCTTATCAAATGCCCTACTATCCGTATCCATATGTTGCTGCTGCACAATATGCTCCAATGCCTTATCAGCTAGATGTTCAAGCAGTGCAAGCTTAGATGCCACAACAACAGACTCCTCAGCAACAAGCCTACAACCAACAAGGATATCAGTATCCTCCTCAGCAACAGTAGATATAAGCTGCTCAACAACAACAAGGTGCTCGCCAGTAACGTCAACAGAGAACATGAAGGCCTGATAGAGTATTTGATCGTCTACCAATGACATATGCAAGTATCTTTGCTCAGTTGATGGAGAAGAAAACTATCGTTCCAAGAGATTTAGCTCCCCCAACTGTCATACCTGCTGACTACGACACAAATGCTCATTGTGAATTTCATAAGGGCGCTCCAGGTCACACCATTGAGAACTGCAGGGATTTCAAGCACAAGGTTCAAGACATGATTGACAAGGATGCTATCAACTTCAATGGGAAGTCTTCAAACGTCATCAACAATTCAATGCAACCGACCAAATAGTGCTATCAGTCAGATTAGATCCGGCCAAGTCAAAGTTCATCCCCCCAAAGAAGGCCGTCATGTTGCCATTTCATATTTCACATTTCTTATGTTTTGTCTTTGTTTATTTAAGTATTGTATGCTTTGAACAATTGCTATTCGTATTTGGTTTTCATTAATGTATCGTTTATGCATTTTTTGAATTAGTTATGCCGTATTCACTCATTTCACACTTATCACTGACACATATTCATTTCACACTATCCACTGTTGTTTAGCATGATTTGAGGGAGGATGATGAAAACGAGATACCCATAATTGCAAACCGTATGCTTTCAGACAGAATCTCGTCGATGATGTGCAGGCATTATTTCAATCCTCATACACCAAAGATATAAGGAGTTAGTCCTTAGTAAACAACTTCGAGCCTAGAAGAAGCAGTTTCCTTCGGATATTCAAACCTTTTACACTCAACCTGGGGCAGGGTAGTGTTCAGTTAATCCAATCCCGCATTCAAATCAACAAAACAAAATCTAGAAGACGTTTGTTCTTCAATGACCCACGACATGGTAGTCACAATCCTCCATTAAAATCAAAAAAACAATATCCAAAAAAATCAAACGCCTGCTAAGTCAAGCACCTCAAAGGTGACTTAGGCAAACTCAAGGCAATCCCGATGGATCTGACAAGCAAAGTTAGGTCATGCAAAAGTTAGGGATCAAAAAAAAAAAAGAGCACCCCGAAACCCTCAACAAAAACAAAATAAGATTCAATGGTCACCCAAAAGGGTTACTGATATCCATCAAAAGCAAAATAAGTTGACTTTCGTCGAGTAAACATTGAACCATCAAGCTTACATCGTCAAGATAGGTGCATAATTAACTGAACATAGGACTGGAGATAATTAAGAAGAAGGGGTGGGTACAAATCATATTTTGAGCCTAATATCCTTTGTTTCATAACCATGAAGTAGACCATGTTACAACCCTCGAAAGACCTAATTGAGGCAAGGTTTATTCTGAAAGCATGCTATCGCAAGGTTGCGTAACCTGACTCCTTACATGATTTCTAATCATTAGCATTGGTGTCATTCTCCTTGCTATATCTTTTACACCAATCAAAATCAGCACAACGTCTGGGCTAACAGTCCATTCGTCTCACACTATCACGACACTCCAATAAACGACACTTTTTTGAAACTTGCATTGAACTTTGCATTAATATTACCATTTGTGAAGGTACAATTTTATTTGCAAATTTAAGTTAGACATCAAAGACACTTCAACAAGGGGCAATCAAGAAGAACTTGACTTTCAATGGCTGACACAAAGAAAAGCTACCTCAAAACCCACAGGCTGGGGCAAATCACTCAACAGCTTGAGCAGGGGCAAGTCATCCGAGTTCAACTTCCATATGTTCAGAACTGGTTAATCTGGAGCAAGACTAGGTCGTCCTGACCATCAAGCAGAGTTGCAACCTCCTCTAAAGCAAATTCACGACAAAATCACCAAGTACCCAGACTTGGGGCATCAAGAACATCTTCTTATGCTTCAATCATGGCGTCTTCAACGAATTGCGTGTCGAGGAAGTCAATCCCTCCCACCACCCAAAGTCCAATACGTATTGGAAACCACAAAAAAATCCACCACGCTGGCGTCTCCACTTGCATTTCCAATCACCCGTTTGCAATCATGTGCATCATACGCATTGCATTCGCTATCATAAGCATCTTGCATCATATGCATACCCCAATCATATCATACTTCCCCAGCTTTTGCATCTCCGCGCGTCAGCATTTGCATTTTCATTCGCTATGGAACATCATTATCATCCAGCATTTGCATATGCAAGTCAAGGTCCAGGATCAATCTCGAAGATTTCCAAGACCGTCTTTAGCCAAGTCAGGGGCATCTTCCGCAAGACCGTGGGTTTCCCCACGAAATTCAAGAGCTTCAAAGCAATCATGAGCCTAGTCAGAGGCATTTTTTGCAAGACCGTGGGTTTCCCTACGACATTCAAGACATTCAAAGCAAGATTCAGCCCAGTTAGGGGCATCTTTTTCAATGGTATTTCCCATGACATATTTCAACCTCGTGGTTGGTTAGATCTTCAAATCAACATACAGCCCAGCCAGGGGCATATCATTCAAGACCGTGGGCGTTCCCCACGAAGTTGTTCAACCTTTTGTTGGGCAAATCCAAGAGTTTCAATGCAAGATTCAGCCCAGTCAGGGGCATCTTCAGCAAAGTCGTGAGCGTTCCTCACAAAGCTATTCAACCTTTTGTTGACAAAGACAGAACTTCAAAGACAAACTCAACCCAGTCAGGGGCATCCTTCTCAGAGTTCATGGGCGTTCCTCGTGAAATCATTTCAACAAAACTGTGACCTCCAAGCAAGTTAGTGGTCGTCCCCGCTGACTCATTTCAAGCCAATCTTCATCAAGGCTGTTCCTCAATGAGTTGTATTCAGCAAGCGTGACCGTTGTCAATTGCCTTACTATCATCCTTTTGGTGATAGCCGAGCTTCGTCGGTTCAACCTAGCCTGCATCCTTTTGGTGTTGGTAACCTTCAAATTTGTGTCGTTCTATCATCCTTTTGGTGATAGCAACCTGTGTGTATGTGTTTCGCTCCGTCATCCTTTTAGTAGGGCGTTTGTCATCTGGATTGGTGTCAGATTGTGCGATAGTGTTTGTCCTATCATCCTTTTGGTGGTAGTGGCCGGTGTGAGTTTTGCTCTGTCATCCTTTTGGTGGGGGGGTCTGTCATCTTATTGATGTCAGATTGTGCGATAGTGTTTGTCCTATCATCCTTTTGGTGGTAGTGGCCGGTGTGAGTTTCGCTCTGTCATCCTTTTGGTGGGGGGTCTGTCATCTTATTGATGTCAGATTGTGCGATAGTGTTTATCCTATCATCCTTTTGGTGGTAGTAGCCAGTGTGAGTTTCACTCAGTCATCCTTTTGGTGGAGAGCCTGCCATCTTATTGATGTCAGATTATGCGATAGTGTTTGTTCTGTCATCCTTTTGGTGGTAGTGGCCGGTGTAAGTTTCGCTCCATCATCCTTTTGGTGGGGGGTCTGTCTCCTGGATTGGTGTCAGATTGTGCGATAGTGTTTGTCCTATCATCCTTTTAGTTGTAGTGGTCGGTGTGAGTTTCGTTCCGTCATCCTTTTGGTGGGGGGTCTGTCATCTTATTGATGTCAGATTGTGCAATAGTGTTTGTCCTGTCATCCTTTTGGTGGTAGTTATAACACCCATTTTAATTATTTAGTCTTTCCGGTGTTATTTTATTTCGGCAAGTCTTTTGTGGGGATTATTTAAGAAGTTATAGCCTTTAATATTAGTATAATAAAATTAATAATGATAATATTTAATAATTAATAGTAATGGTATTATTATTATTATTATTATTATTAATATTATTATTATTATTATTATTAATTAATATTATTGGAATTAAGAAGAATTGGGAAATAAGTGTGATAAGGGGTATTTAGTG
The DNA here is from genome assembly GCA_963859935.3 of Lathyrus sativus. NCBI lineage: Eukaryota > Viridiplantae > Streptophyta > Magnoliopsida > Fabales > Fabaceae > Lathyrus > Lathyrus sativus. Next base: position 175,157,755 of record OZ012741.1, read on the forward strand.
ATTTGGAAAGAAAGGAAAAAGAAAAAAACACGGTCTATTGGGAAAGAAGCATAAGGAAGAAGAACAAGAACAAGAGGAAGAAGATGAAGGCTAGGTTGTCGGATTCGTGGAAGTTTTCATCGATCAGAGCAACTAGTCGAGGTACGGGGGGAGGAACGGGTTAAAATTGGTAATTGCATGAATGGGGTAGTTGGGGATTCCTTAACCCCATAGGAATTTGATGTTCATGATTAAGATGCTGCAAGGTTCTGATTGTTGTTTCCATGAATGAATGGTGTTTGTGTTGATAGGAAATTGGTGAAATTCTGTTATGCTAGCCTTGCATGTGATGAATGTAGGGATTTGTTGGATGTTCTGAGTAGTTTACGGTTTTATCTCGAAAATGATTTTAATCGGTAGAGTTGGTGTTTTATCGGAGTAAAACTTGGATTAAATAGTGTGGTTTAGTCGTAGAATACTAGGCTAAGACTGCTGAGACGGGTGTGGTGAGAATCAGACGATTTTTGAGCTTCTGAGGAATTTCTGAACAGTGAGATTTTTGTGGAATCGTAGACATTCGCCAACACCTTCGCTGAGCGAGCTAGTAGCGAGCATTCGCTAGGCGAGTTGGGTGGCGAACACTTCTAGTAACCACTGTATGCTTTCGCTAGCAGGTTTGCTAGGCGAATGAGGCAGCGAGCGTTCGCTGAGGCCTCGCTAGACGAGTGAGCCAGCGAGCGTGACAGAATGTTATTTTTGTGTTGTCTTGCCTTGTGTTTCGTTTTGTAGGATTCCTTGGGTTGTGATAGGTCGAGAGATGTTTTTTAGGGGTAAAGAGAGTATACTTAATGTGGAAAGGTGAATTATGGAATATTGAATTTAATTGACATGATTAATTGGTGAGTAAGATATATACATATACATATACACACACACACATATATATATATATATATATATATATATATATATATATATATATATATATATATATATATATATATATATATATATATATATATATATATATATATATATATATATATATATATATATATATATATATATATATATATATATATATATATATATATATATATATATATATATATATATATATATATATATATATATATATATATATATATATATATATATATATATATATATATATATATATATATAATATGTACATGATGCATAGTGAGGCGATCGGGAGGATCGTGTGTACTACGTGTCGATTGGGGTTCCACTGTTATTTAACTTGATTGATTATGAGATTGATAGTGAACTGTGGAGAGTGTATGTGTGGTGTGGAACATGATTTCCTTGATATTCGTTTAATTAGAATAATTCCATGGGTGTATGTTATTATACATGGATGTGGTGATGTGTGGGATATGTGTATATATATATGATTGTGTGATGAAACGTGTTCAAAAGGACAGTGTGCACCTTGTGTGCTTGGATTGTTGTTGTGCATGGGTGTTGTGCATATCATGATGTCTTGGTGGGATGAATTGTTGCTCAAGGTGGAGTGTATGCGATTCATCCGGTGCTCCCTTGTGGAGGGTGATGGCCCGGTGTCCATCGGTGCTCTTGTGTGGAGAATGGTGGGGTTGAATCATGTCTCAAATGGAGCGTAAGTGATTCACCCGTGCGTGCGTGTGGAGAATGGTGGGATGAATCGTTGCTCAAGGTGGAGTGTATTAGATTCATCCAGTTCTCCTTTGCAGAGGGTTGATGGCCTGGTATCCATCGTTGTTGTTGAGTCGGTACCGCATATCATGGTGTTGAGTTGCATATGTTTGCATCGTTGTGTGTGCTGTGTCGGTGTTGGACTGTAGGTCCGGGTGGATGTATGTTGAATGATGTTTGTTTGTTTACTGCCTTTTATTCATGTAAATTATTACCGTTATATTTTGATCGTGATTTCTCACCCCTTTTTGGTTGTTGTTCTGGTCTGTGCTTCTTCGGAAGTACAGACAATCCAGGTGCGTAGCTAGCTTGGATACTGGCAAGTCGAGTCGTAGGGATGCTCTGATACGTAACACGGGGCTTTTGGGAGTTATTTGTTTATCTGATGATTTTGTTTTGACTCCGTGTCGTATCATGTTTTGATGAATCCTTTTGGTGGATATGTTTTGTATATTTTGGGCAAATGGCCGAATATTGATGTATATGATGTTTATATGTACATATCTATATGATGATTTCCGCTGCTTATTGTTGAATTTCTATAAATGAAATGTTTTGTTGAGTTTCTGTTTTGTGACATCCCGTGTTGAAGTGGCAACTCTGATATTTGTTTTGATTTAAATTGCATTTATTTTATTTTTGGGAAGTGGGGTGTTACAAGTTGGTATCAGAGCAGGTCGGTCCGTCCGGCCAAGTTGTCTAATGTTGTTTGTTCCCTTGTATGCGACATGTGTGTGAAAACACTGTCGGTACATGTTTGTTGTCTAACCTTTATCTGCAGAAGTGGGAATGATTCAAGTGGGGGAGAAGCTTGTGCTTCTCCCAGGTGCTGCAAGTATGGAGTTGTAGCTCGGTGTGTGGTTGAACGCTCTTATAGTTTGTAGTTGGAATTATGTTGGATGTGATGGACGTGTCTTACGAGCTTAGATGGCATGAGTAGTGAAATGTCTGGAGCTCAGCTAGGTGCTTAAGAATTGTTTTGACAAGTCGGCTCAGGACAATGTTAAGGTGTTTAAATTTTGATGGGAATTTTGAGTTATAATGAAAGTGGGGAAGTTGGCGAATTGCCAATTATTTGTGGTTGTCTGGAGGTTATATTGACAAGACAGTGATATACAGCCAGAACGCGAAGTGGAGTTGTGATCAACTTAGTTGCAGAAGCTAGTCTGAGAATGAAAGGTCCATATTATATGTCTGTTAGGATGGTCGAGGAATTAAACTGATTAAGTAGTATTGGGACTTGTGCCTGGTGTGTGTGCTAAGGCAACAAAGTGTGAGGCCGAGTATATTAAGGGTGGATAGTGACTTCTGATGATTATTAAAGAAAGTAACATGTGGAATGCAAGATTGGTAAAATTAGGCCTTTAAATATTCCAAGAGTTAAAGATGTGTTGAATGACCTTCTAAGTGTGAAATTGTTGTCGTACGTCGAAATCCGAGATCGCAGCTTTTTACGGAATTGAAATCGGAAACTCGGAAGTCGGGTAACGGTCAAAAATAGGATTTCGGACTGTCATGTTCGCCGGGTCCTTCGCCTAGCGAGCATGCTAGTGAACGGCTCCACGCTCGCTGCTGTGTTCGCCTAGCGAAGATGTCCTGGGCAGGAGAATGTTGTTTCGGTATTTTTGTCGTAACGGGAGAACCGTAACTCGGAATGACGCACGGTTTGAAGCATTGGAAAGCTATTTAAGTGCTCTATGTGATGGTGAAGTGGTGGTATGAAATTAAGTTATTTATTGATGGAATATGTTTGGATGTTTTGGTAAGTGCGGAAGGTGCGGTTCGTGTTTCTGCCATAACTCGCAAATTGAATGTCCGTTTGGCATGAGATTTTCCATACTTAGTTGAGAGAGTCAGTGGTTGTGTTAACCGATGGTATTTTGATATATTCGAAGAGTATAGAGGATTATGTTAAGCATCGGGAACTTGAGTTATCGGTGTTGGAGAAGAAGCGGTGATATGCCTCTGTGAAGAAAGTTCAAAGCGTTCGTGTGTTGGTTTTGCCGTATCCGATGGAACTATTTGTTGTGTTTAGTGATACTTTGTTGATATAATTTGGGGATATGTTAAGTGTAACATCAGCGAGTGTTAGTTATGCTTTGAGGCAACTTAAAGTACGTAAGAGGAATTATCTAACATGTGGTTTAGAGTGGGTTGTTGTCGTGTGTTGTGTCGGAGTTTGGAGGCCTTAATTGTTTAGTGAATATATGAGATGCTTGGTGAACTTAAGAGCTTAAGGTATTTGTTTGATTTGAAAGAGTTGGATATGAGACAGAGGAAATAATTAGGACTTCTGGAGGAGTATGGTTATGGGTTGAATTTCCATTCGGGCGAGACAACATGGTAGCTGATGTATCAATTTGGAGAATGTTTGGGTATATACCGATGATGATGGTAAAGGAGTTAGCATTGATTAAGAAAATTTAAGATATGAGTTTGGTATGTGAAGGGACTTCCTACGGAATTAAGCTTTGTATGTTGAGGCTGACTATGAGTAATCTTGATGAGAGTCGAGGAGTTGGAATTCTAATTTGAGCTAGTAGGCTGATTGAATTTAATGAATTGAGTCGAAGGTCTGATTTTCGGATTGATGGAAATGGTGCCATGAAATGTTGTAATAGATATGTGCTCTAGTATTGTGAGTTGGATAAGAGTACCCTGAGAGAAGGATATTAAGGTGGGTTGAGTACCCATCCAGGTGCTATGAAGATGTGACTGAATATGGGATGTTGTTTTGGTGGCCATAGGTGGAGGGAGAGAGAAAGTTGAGGTTGTGTATGCTGATTAGACTTGTGGAAAGTCGAAGTGGAACATCGGGAACTGTTGGGCCTGATGCAACTGTTGAATATTTCCGAGTGGAGTAGAATAGTGGTTCCATGGAATTATGTGTTGGGTTTTCTGGAGAATTTTAAAAAAAAAAAAAGGGATATGATTTGGTTTGAATAGTTGAGAATGGACTGAAAAGATTAACTCATTTTTACCAATGGGGATGAATCACTTTATGCTGGAGGTAGCTAAGATGTATAGTGAGGAAGTTGTGAAGTAGTGTGAAGTGTCGTCGAATATTGTGTCAGATGGGAAATCTGAGTTTGCGATGAAATTTTGGTAGAGTGGCAGAAACTTTGAGTGCCATATTAAAGTTGAACTCTGTTTAGCATCCGTGGACGGATGGACAGATAGAGAGGACTATCTCGTATGTAGAGGATTTGGTGAGAACTTGTGTGTTGGATCATGATGGACCTGGGGGCAGTTAATTGTCGTTGATTGAGTTACCTATAGTAACCGTTATCATTCTAGTATCGGAATGACATCATATGAGGCTTTGTATGGTAGGAGGTGTAGGACTCCTTTCTGCTGATGTGTGTCCGGCGAGAGTGTTGTACTCGGACCGGAAATTGTGCAAGAGGCGACTGAAAAGATCAAAAGAATCCAAGAAAAGACGTGTGTTGAGAGTTATGATGGTAACTGGGGTTGGTTGAGCTTTGAAGTCTCGGAAGCTCACATTATGCTTTGTTTATCCGTATCAGAGTGTCGCAGCGGAAGCATGGGGAAAATAGCATGTTAGGTTGTTTTACCGCTATCATCTATGAAAACTGCAGGGTGTGTTCATGTGTCTAAGCTGAGGAAGTACTTTGATTAAGTTTGATAGGGTGCAAGTGGGAGATAATTTTATTTTTGAGGCACTTCCGGTGTGAATTGTTGAACGAGGAACAACTCCGAGGGAAGGAGATATCCTTGGTGAAAGTTGCTTGGGGATGGTGCTGCAGGAGGCAGTGTGACCTGGGAATTAGGAAGCAGGATGCGGGAAGCGTATCCAGAATTGTTTCCATCAGGTAATTTTCGAGGACGAAAATAATTAAAGTGGGGGAGAGTTGTAACACCCATTTTAATTATTTAGTCTTTCCGGTGTTATTTTATTTCGGCAAGTCTTTTGTGGGGATTATTTAAGAAGCTATAGCCTTTAATATTAGTATAATAAAATTAATAATGATAATATTTAATAATTAATAGTAATGGTATTATTATATTATTATTATTATTATTATTATTATTATTATTATTAATTAATTAATTAATTAATTAACATTATTGGAATTAAGAAGAAATGGGAAATAAGTGTGATAAGGGGTATTTAGTAATTTGGAAAGAAAGGAAAAAGAAAAAAACACGGTCTATTGGGAAAGAAGCATAAGGAAGAAGAACAAGAACAAGAGGAAGAAGATGAAGGCTAGGCTTTCGAATTCGTGGAAGTTTTCATCGATCAGAGCAACTAGTCGAGGTAAGGGGGGAGGAACGGGTTAAAATTGGTAATAGCATGAATGGGGTAGTTGGGGATTCCTTAACCCCATAGGAATTTGATGTTCATGATTAAGATGCTGCAAGGTTCTGATTGTTGTTTCCATGAATGAATGGTGTTTGTGCTGATAGAAAATTGGTGAAATTCTGTTATGCTAGCCTTGCATGTGATGAATGTAGGGATTTGTTGGATGTTCTGAGTAGTTTCCGGTTTTATGTTGAAAATAATTTTAATCGGTAGAGTTGGTGTTTTATCGGGATAAAATTTGGATTAAATAGTGTGGTTTAGTCGTAGAATACTAGGCTAAGACTGCTGAGATGGGTGTGGTGAGAATCGGACAATTTTTGAGCTTCTGAGGAATTTCTGAACAGTGAGATTTTTGTGGAATCGCAGACATTCGCCAGCACCTTCGCTGAGCGAGCTAGTAGCGAGCATTCGCTAGGGATTCGCTAGGCAAGTTGGGTGGAGAACACTTCCAGTAACCACTGTATGCTTTCACTAGCAGGTTCGCTAGGCGAATGAGGCATCGAGCGTTTGCTGAGGCCTCGCTAGGCGAGTGAGCCAGCGAGCGTGACAGAATGTGATTTTTGTGTTGTCTTGCCTTGTGTTTCATTTTTTGTGTTTCATTTTGTAGGATTCCTTGGGTTGTGATAGGTCGAGAGATGTTGTTTAGGGGTAAAGAGAGTATACTTAATGTGGAAAGGTGAATTATGGAATATTGAATTTAATTGACATGATTAATTAGTGAGTAAGATATATATATATATATATATATATATATATATATATATATATATATATATATATATATATATATATATATATATATATATATATATATATATATATATATATATATATATATATATATATATATATATATATATATATATATATATATATATATATATATATATATATATATATATATATATATATATATATATATATATATATATATATATATATATATATATATATATATATATATATATATATATATATATATATATATATATATATATATATATATATATATATATATATATATATATATATATATATATATATATATATATATATATATATATATATATATATATATATATATATATATATATATATATATATATATATATATATATGTACATGATGCATAGTGAGGCGATCGGGAGGATGTGTACTCTGTGTCGATTGGGGTTCCACTGTTATTTAACTTGATTGATTATGAGATTGATAGTGAACTGTGGAGAGTGTATGTGTGGTGTGGAACATGATTTCCTTGATATTCGTTTAATTAGAATAATTCCATGGGTGTATGTTATTATACATGGACGTGGTGATGTGTGGGATATGTGTGTGTGTATATATATATATATATATATATATATATATATATATATATATATATATATATATATATATATATATATATATATGTGTGTGTGTGTGTGTGTGTGTGTGATGAAACATGATCAGGAGGATAATGTCCACCTTGTATGCTTGGATTGTTGTTGTGCATTGGTGTCGTGCATATCATGATGTCTTGGTGGGATGAATCGTTGCTCAAGGTGGAGTGTATGCGTTCCATCCGGTGCTCCCTTGTGGAGGGTGATGGCCCAGTGTCCATCGGTGCTCTTGTGTGGAGAATGGTTGGGTTGAATCATGTCTCGGATGGAGCGTAAGTGATTCACCCGTGCTCCTGTATGGAGAATGCTGGGATGAATCGTTGCTCAAGGTGGAGTGTATGCGATTCATCCGGTGTTCCCTTGTGGAGGGTTGATGGCCTGGTGTCCATCGTTGTTGTTGAGTCGGTACCGCATAACATGGTGTTGAGTTGCATAAGTTTACATCGTTATGTATGATGTGTCGGTGTTGGACTGTAGGTCCGGGTGGATGTATGTTGAATGATGTTTGTTTGTTTACTTCCTTTTATTCATGTACATTATTACCGTTATATTTTGATCGTGATTTCTCACCCCCTTTTGGTTGTTGTTGTGGTCTGTGCTTCTTCAGAAGTATAGACAATCCAGGTGCGTAGCTAGCTTGGATATTGGCGAGTCGAGTCGTAGGGATGCTCTGATACGTAACACGGGGCTTTTGGGAGTTATTTGTTTATCTGATGATTTTGTTTTGACTCCGTGTCGTATCATGTTTTGATGAATCCTTTTGGTGGATATATTTTGTATATTTTGGGCGGATGGCCGAATATTGATGTATATGATGTTTATATGTACATATCTATATGATGATTTCCGTTGCTTATTGTTGAATTTCTATAAATGAAATGTTTTGTTGAGTTTCTGTTTTGTGACATCCTGTGTTGAAGTGGCAACTCTGATATTTGTTTTGATTTAAATTGCAGTTATCCGCAGTTTACTCAGAGGTATACCTTAACCAGTATTTCAATTCCCAAGCATTTATTTTTTTTCCGGACAAATTCAGGGTTCTCTTCATATCTAATTGTCTTCAACCTTAAAAGAATGAATGCCATAGCCGTTCATCTTACTCGATCTAAGCCAATTAGATAGGGGCATCTGTCATACCCCAAATTTGTCCTACTTGTGTATCACCGTCATCTGTAGATCCACTCACCAATTCCTGTTCAGAAAATTCAAAAAATATATGTTGCTTACACGATAAAATTCATGTGAGTTTACCTTGGCATTGGTATGTGCAGTGGTGTTTCAGTTCATTTTTGTTCTGAGTTTATGAGAATTAAGCAAGATAAATTATGGTTGGATTTATCTCAAATTTGTGCAAGTTATGACAATTCATGCTCTAAGGGAGAAGTGACTCATGCTCGTCTCAAGTTTTTTATTGAATAGGTTTTAAGATTAACGTATTGATATCACAAAGTTTTGTTCTCATTTTTATGTGATGATAAGGTTGTATTTGCAAGATGTCATTATGGATTTTGGGCAAGAAACCAAGAAGTCAAAGATTTGATTCATATTGAATTGGATCATTACAAGAATGGAAAAGCCCATTACTAAATTACAAAATGAAAGACTGGTGAATTATTGATAAGCCGATAAGGACTTTCCCAAGTTTAGTCAAGTGGCACAACGTACAGGACATTCTTCACGTGACCTCACACAAACATGTATTTCGTATGTCCCCCAATTTGCAGCTCAAAAAAATGCTATGCCCATCTCCTTTCCACAAAACCAGCGACCTGCATTGAATAAATCACTCCTCAACCAAACCTACACAACATGACAGCAACAAAAATTCACAATTAATTGAAGCTATCACTTAACAGAAACACACTGAAATCCTTACGGTATCCCACCGTCTTGCAGCAATTTACCGGCACACTCGTAATAGAAAAAATCCAAAAAGCAAAATCAACTTGTACGAAAGGCAAGGTGCAGTACAAACAGACGAATTGGTACAATACCCATGACAACAAATTGCTACCGTTAGCAAAGTTTAGGTGAAAGAAAATGTACGATAAATGAAACGGCAGCATAAAATTATTGACAACTATCACTTTTCCTTTCCAATTGCAAGCCAAGCTTTCACCATGTGAATTACTCCCAACCTTGCCCACATTTAAGCCATGGCATGAGTGCCGTTTCAACCTGTCACTTTTTTTTCTAGCCGTTGAACCGCAACAGTAAAACAAAGAACAACATCATATCATGCCAAATGGTGGTCACCTGCACCACAATATTGGAACCCATATCAGTTCCATTAAGTTGTTTTAGAAAAATAAAAGGTGAAAAAAACAGACAATAACGACATAATAGATGCACTATGAAGAGTGTGTACTATCTGAGAAGCACACAACAGAAAATTAAAAAAAAAGAAAGAGGCAAAACATTCATACTTCAAGCCAAGGACGCATATTACACAAAGGTTCACAGACCCACACCAGACAACCACTCTGCACAACCTATAGCCCACTCACAATTCAAAGGCAACAAAAAGCTGAACCCACAAGCTTGTACGACATAAAAACCACAGCAAAATATAGAAAGCGAACAAATATTAGGGCCCCACACTGAGCCAGGACAAGAGCACATCGGTTCCATGATCCGCGTGATACCAGAAAAAGCAAGAAGGCAACAGTAAATTCGTAACTTTCACAGCGGTAAAAGGGTGCATCTTACTCTTCGTACATTGATACCTTCTTTCCAAGAGATTCCCCTATATAAAATGAGAACTTTCTCTGAGAACGGGGGGAGCCCTTGATGAACTTCCTTCAACTCCCTTCGTCCGCCTCCAAAACAAAAAACCTTTTTCTCTTCTTCAAGCTCCTCTCTTAAAACAAAGTCCTCCTAAAAAAACCCTTGAATTCTCAAAACGACGCCCCAGATATTCCTCTCAAAACTATTCATCGAACCAAGACCAAACCTCCACATATTCTTCCTTCAACCAACAGATCTCTAAGAAAACTTTCCTTACCTTCTTCAACCTCAAATCTTCAGACCCAACCAAAACCAAACCCCTATTCAAGTTTTCATTACCCAAACCTCGAAACTCAGAAAACCCAAAAGAGAAGAGAGAAGATGAAAAGAAAGTTCAATTGAAATGAATTTTAAAACAAGACTTTGGCAACCGAAAGACAAATGATACGAAAACGGAACCTGATACGTAACAAGATTAAGCCATGCGAGAAGGTTGAATGTCAATATGTTTCCATGAGCTTGCTTTTTGAGTTGTTTTGTTCTCTGATCTGAAGTTATTCTCACTGATCGATGTTTCATTTTCTTCCTTGACCCTTGTTTTCGTTTTCTCTAAAAGCTGTTGTTGAATCTCATGTGGCTTTGTTGACGGTATCCTATTCTTGGTTTGGGTTTGGTGTTTGAGGGTAAGGAAGTCTTTTGACCGTGACATTGCTATGGACTATCGTGGGTCTTTTGGACTTTTCTTAGCCCTTGACATTGGTGTTACTATCATACATGGTGATGGGCCTTATCCGCGGGATCCAAATCATTTTCAGCCCCCTGTCTTCTTTCAAACTCCTTTTGTTTTTGTTTAATATAACTAGTTTTAATTAGCTTATTAATTATTAGCATTTTATTATTATTATTATTAGATTTCTAGATTTTCTTTATGATTTTTATAACATTTTCTACATAAATTTGGAGTTTTTATTTATAATATTAGAATTTTAAACTTTAACTTTTTTTTGAGGACTTATGTTCATATTTCCACTTTTTAGGGTCTATGACGAGACTTTCGTAAACCGTTATTGGTCAAATTATTGATAAATAACGTTGGATCTGAAACCAACTTCTTTCAAACTTTTCATTTTTGATTTTTATAGATTTTTACTCATTTTATTCATTTTTATCACTTTTTGGTCCATGACGAATTTTAATAATTATTATGGGTCAAATTATTGATAAATGATGATTTATTCGAGACTATTTCATTTTCTATTTCATTTTCTATTCCATTTCCATTTTTATTCATTTTTCTGATCGAGGATGTCTTCCAATTCGTAAGCGTCGTGTATCGAAGTCGATAACCTTCTCATTTCAAATCTATGGAGAATGACCATTTGGGTCATTTTCTCCACTTTGGTATCGTGATAGGCTACCTTCGATTAATCGACATTTTGTTTACGATTAAAGACGAGTTCCCGTCCGTGTGACACGATTAAATTGGTGAATGATTCTCAATATCATTTCTCCATCTTGTTTTTAGCACGGAAGTCAACTCACGTGACCTTCTATAGACCGACTTTCGTTATAAGTCGGGCTACGACGGTTTAGCGTTACATTTGCCCCGATTTAATTCATAACAAAACTAACCAATAACTTTAATTTCCGTTAAATATTATTGTGGATATTATTGTTATATTATCTTGCTATATTCATATTGTCATACTCATTATTCATTCTTATTCACACATAATCTAAAATACATAATAAATTATCGAAATCCTAAAAGCCGAATTGGTGGACTGTTGTATCATTGGTTATTTGCAAGAACCCTAATTTTGAGTCATGCCCGACTTTGCTCAAGGCGTAGTTTAGGACACAATGCACACACACGGCTTTCTATTGGGCTACCTGACAATGAGACCCCTTTATTTCGTGCAATCCTGTGTAACTTACATGTATCCCTCTCCCATTCCGATGTATGTTTCGCATTTCTTTGATTATTAGTTTATCTCCTAGGAGCACCCATAGGGACTATAGCAGATCAAACTATTTTCAAACTAATTCTCAATTCGTCATCGAGCCATTTTCAAACACCTCGTAAGTCGAGTGCTCATATGCATTCGCCATCAACCTATTGCACAACTCAACCCTTGATGCGTAAGTCAAGTCGGTTCTGTTTCTTAAACCATGTCCATTACACATTTTGCACGCGATAATAAGTCAAATCCTTGATCTAACGTCAAGCGGATTTTCGAAACAAACCATCAATCAACTAACAACTATTTAATTCTTTTCAAGGTGTAAAGAGTAGGTTCAAGTCTTTGATCTTGCTTTCGGTTGTTTGGATGCGAGTTATCTTATTCGTGTGTGAGAAATTGACGCCTTTAAATAACATTAACAACTCGATATCATTCAAAAAGTCATTTCAAACTCAAACAACTTTCTTTTCACGATGAAAAAGAGAGGGTTCCAAGTATTTGGTTCGCTCCCCCGACTACTTGGGTCCTAGAAGCCTTTCTTAAGCTTCAAGTAGTCGTCATCCGATCAACCTCACCCATTCAAACAATCTTCTTTTGCGATGAAAAAGAGAGAGTTCCAAGTCTTTGGTTCACTCTCCCGATTACTTGGGTCCGAGAAGTATTTCTTAAGCTTCAAGTAATCGTCATCAATTGAACTTCACTCTTTCAAACACAACCTTATTCTTCAAGATGAAAGAGAGAGAGAGAGTTCCAAGTCTTTGGTTTACTCTCCCGATTACTTGGGCCCGAGAAGTCTTTCTTAAGCTTCGAGTAATCGTCATCCGTACCCACTTCAAATCCAATTCAATCTCGTATTTTTCGTGGTCGTTACCACAAACTACGAATGCTCTGATTCTTTATTCATTCTTGAATGTAAGATACGTAGGCACAAGATTGGAATGATCTTGGTGAGCATAATCCCCTCCATCTTCCATTTTCCCCCATCCTTTTCCATAGTCAAACTACGAGAGCTCTGATTTCTCATTCTCGTCCAAATGAGCATAGCACAAGGGCCCCAATCCTTGGCGAGCACCCTATCCTCTAACCATCCCCTTTCCCCTAGCGTCTTTAGCCTTTATAGTATCGTTTAGTATTTTAGTTTTGAGAAGAGAAGAATTAAGCTTAGCTAACTTTCATCACAACTCGAATTAAGAGGTTCCCGTTGAGTACAACAGATGTGAGGGGTGCTAATACCTTCCCATCGCGTAACCGACTCCCGAACCCAGGAACATCAGGTTGCAACGGTCGTGTTCCTTCCGTGTTTATGAGGTTTTCTCGATATTTTCCTCTCCCGTTCATTTGGGATAAATAAAGTTTGGTGGCGACTCTGTCGAACTGTATTTCCGCGTCTTTTGCGCGAGGGTCGTGTTTTCGAAAAGAAATTTTTCGAGGTGCGACACCTTAGAGTCTCTTTAATAAAATTCAATCAAATCTTGGGAAACTCTTGATAAAATGATTTTTAATTGTTTACAGATCAGCTTTGACTTCTTCAGTTGAATTTCATTCGAGCTGAGGGGCTGTTGATTGGTATTCTGGACCCAAACCTCTTCCTGAAAAAGAGTTAGTAAAGAAAAGAAAAACATATTTTTAGATTTTAATTAAGAGTTAGTAAACATAAACATAAAGAAATATCAAGCAAACAAGAAAATAAGGGTGCCCAATGATAACCCTCAAAGACAAACCTGCAGTGGAAGGCAAGAGAATCAAAGCTTGTGATCTTGCTTGTGGTATGAAATGTAAATGATATGTGGGATCTTAGGGGTAAAAATTAGGGTATTATAGTCTCCCAATCACCCTTAACTTGATAGATAACCAAATCTGAATCTCCACTGACCTCAAGAGTTTTGATTCGAAGATCAATAGTTGCTTCAATATCTTGAATGCACGCTTCGTATTCGATGATATTGTTTGTGCATTCAAAACAAAGTCTTGTTGTAAATGGAGCATAACTACCATTAGGATTCATCATAATAGATCCTACACCATGTGCACTGTAATTGGAGGAACCATCAAACATCATCTTCCAACGGGAGCCTGGTTCGAGACCTTCATCAGGACTACATTCTTCAAAGTCTTTCACCACCATAATATCTTCATCTAGAAAGTCAAACTTGAGAGGTTCATAATCTTCAATAGGCTGATCAACAAGGTAATCTGACAAGATACTCCCTTTGATAAATTTATGGGTGACATATCGGATGTCGTATTCGGATAACAACATATGCCAACGGGAAAGTCTCCCAGTCTAAGCAGGCTTCTCAAAATTATACTTTATTGGATCCATTTTCGAGATTAACAAAGTAGTATAACAGATCAAATATTATCTTAGACGCTTAGCAGCCCATGCTAAAGCGTAACAAGTCTTCTCTAAAAGTGAATATCGACTTTCATAATAAGTGAATTTCTTGCTTAAGTAGTAAATAACGTGCTCTTTTCGTCCAATCTCATCATGTTGGCCTAACATGCAACCCATTGATCCTTCAAGTACAGTCAGATACATGAAAAAAGGCTTCCTTGGGACAGGTGGGATCAAGATAGAAGGTTCTTGTAGGTAACTCTTAATCTTATCAAAAGCACGCTGGAAGTTAGAATTCCAGTCAATAGTAGGATCCTTGCAAAGCAACTTGAAAATAGGTTAACACGTGGAAGTCATATTGGAAATAAACCTGGAAATGTAATTCAGGCGTCCAAGAATGCCTCTAACTTATTTCTCAGTTTATGGAGCTGGCATTTCTTGGATAGCTCAGACTTTATCAGGGTCCACCTCGATTCCTCACTGACTAACAATAAAACCAAGTATTTTTCCAGATCTAACACCAAAGGTACACTTTGCAGGGTTCAACCTCAACTAGTACTTCCTGAGTCGCTCAAATAGTTTCAACAGATAATCCAGGTGATCCTCTTCGCTTTGAGACTTGACAATCATATCATCGACGTACACCTCAATCTCCTTGTGCATCATAGTGTAAAAAAGAGTGACCATTTCCCTTTGATAGGTGGCCCCCGCGTTCTTCATACCAAAGGGAATAACCTTATAACAATAGGTTCCACAAGGAGTAATAAATGTAGTCTTTTCCATATCATTAGAATCCATCTTAATCTGGTTATAACCAGAGAAGCCATCCATGAATGAGAAAACTGCAAAGCGAGCAGTATTGTCCATAAGAGTGTCAAAATGTGGTAGAGGGAGATCGTCTTTCAGACTTACTTTATTCAAACCCCTATAGTCTACACACATTCTGACTTTACCGTCCTTCTTCGGCACATGAACAATGTCGGCTAGCCGCTCTGGATACTTTGTAACTATTAGAAAACCTGTGTCATGCTGCTGTCGCTTGCGCGAAAATAAGGTGCCGGCAAAACAGAAGAGTCGCCACCTTTCGTTATTTATCCCTCAGAGCGGGAAAGGAAACGATCGGAAAAAACCTGACGAATAAGGGTAAGACAAGGTCGTCGCAACCATTGTCTGGGTTCGGGAGTCGGTTACGCAAGGGGAAGGTATTAGCACCCCTCACGTCCGTCGTACTCGACGGGATCCTCGCTTGTTTGTTTACTTGGACGGGTTGGTTATAATCTATCTACCTATCAAGGCTGGCTGAAAAAGAAAAGAAAAATGACTCGGCAAAGCGTCGCACTTTATGCCTACGTATTCCCATCAGAGAATGAGAAATCAGAGTCAACGTAGTTCGGCTAACTACGGGTTATAGGGGAAAGGTTGCTCGCTAGGATATCGCATCCTATGCCTACGTACTTTCATCTGGTATGAAAGATCAGAGCAAACGTAGTTCGGGAAACTACAGGATAAAACTCAACTAGGAGGGAGACTATCAAGTCCTACTGTTATCATGCCATGGATTCATCCTATGGTTGAGGTTTGAACAGGGAACTCCTAGATATTGTCATGCATAGGTTTCAACCTAAAAGTCTATCACCAAATCCTCATCAGAAGAAATGTGAGTCCTAAGGGATCATGTCAATGATACACAGAAACAGACAAAAGCATCAGCTTTAACAGTAAAATGCATGCAATGCAAGTGAGGGAGGAAATGTGTGTGGGGCTTCAGCCTCCACAAGCTCGTCTCGACCTCAAGCCAGTCATGAAATAATAGTAATCATACTGAAAATAAACAACATACTATCAAGCAATATACAGATGAGAGAAATGAAGTGCCATCAGGCAAACAAAACACAAACTTGAGAAAGAATCAATCTACTCTCTAATACTGACCCTAATCACAGAATCCTAATCAAATCTAAGCAAAGCTCTCAAGAACAACTCTAACGAGAGAAATCAATCCCAGTCTTCAAGCTTCAGAACAAGCTTACCAAAGAAAGGGAGCTAAGCAAGCAGACTCATAGTGTCTTCCTCAGGAAAGCACTAGGAGGTGTATACTCAGGAGTCATACCCTATGTGGCTCCACCACTGTGATCAGTTTACATTCCTCCTCAGGAGAAATTAAACTCACAAGCAGGCTCCAACATCACTGGATACTTGAGAAATCCTAGATCAACTAGTGGAGCTAAGTGAACAGACTCATAGGACCTTCCTCAGGAAAGTACTAGGGGGCTTCCACTTAGGAGTTGTATCCCATGTGGCTCAACAACATGTGATCAGTTTACATTCCTCCTCAGGAGAAATTAAACTCACAAGTTGGCTCCAACATCATTGGATACTTAAGAAAGAGGTGAGAAGAAAGAATGAAAGTCATTCATAGTGCCTTCCTCAGGAAAGTACCATGAACTTCCTTCAAACTTCAGGATCTCAAACCTCACAGACAGGGGACAAGACAAGCTCTGGGTCTCTGAGTCTTGATCTTCAATCTTCTCCTCATGATGCTCACCATCAATATCTTCAAGGCAACACAAGCCCCTCAGCAAATTCCTCAGAATGAACCCCACAGATGAACAGATAACCCACTGAACAGACCAAATCATCAGGCAACTTCAGAAAATACCTAAAAATACTAAACTAATGGGGGAAAAATCTACCAATCCTTCACAAGGGTCCTCAACACCTACTCATAACATCTACAAAGGTTTCTACCTAAAAATCAAGATAAAACTCAATCAAAGAAAGGGATTCATCACCTAAACACAATTTAAACCCTAATTAGGATACCCTAAATCTACCCTAATTAAACTAATCAAGATTAATTCTAAAAAATCTAGAAAAAATCCTATGGGGAACTATGACTCATTATCTAATTGCACAAAAAAGAATGGATTAAAAACCCTAAGGGAATGTCCTAAAATAAATCCTACAAAATCAGATACCAAATTAAACATATTAAAAAGCTATTTAATTGGAAAATCTATTAAAAATATTAAACCTAAAAATAAAATCTCATTTTTATTTTTATAATTTTCTACACATTTTAATCTACTCATAGAAAAAAGAAGGATCAAAAAATCATTTTTTATCTATTTTTAATGAATTATTCAAAACAGAAATATTAAAAAAGAAAATAAAAGAAATAAAATGAATTAAAAGGGAGGGGGGGTACAGATAGTAAGGCGCGCTAGTTAAATGAATTGGGCCAACAAATAAGGGGGGTGGGAATAGAATTCCAAGCCCAGAACCGGTCTTAAGTGAAACGACCGTGTTTCACTATATTTGAAATTCCCTCTCTTTTCTCAGACGCGATCACAGCCGTTGGATCTACAGAATTAGTCAAATATTGAGACCCATCTAAGGGCGCTCCTTCATCGTCCCCAAACACTCTAGGGTTTTCAGAAACCCTAATCCCACGCACTCATCTTCCAGCTCCTCCATCTCTCTCCACAGGCCACGGCTTCACTCGACTCAAACATGAAAAATGACCTACTACTCAAGCTCTACACAACCATACGTTCACTTTCTCTTAATTCCCCGTGGATAATCCAAACAGAAGCCTTGAACATCTTGGTACCAACACGGTTCAGAATTTTAACCTGATATCAATCCTCGCTAAACTCAAAACCAAAGCTACAAACTTGTTCTTGATGTTATCCTGATCATTTTAACCTACTTCATGCTACCTAAAACTCATTACACAGCCAATTATGGAAGATTAAAGAATTATGGTTCTGCTATGCAACCTCACCAATCTTGCTCTAATTCAAGGGAAAGAATCCTCTACCCTAACACATTAATTCTATGGCTATAAAACTAATTGAAACTCATTAAATTAAGAGATGGAGAGTGAAGAAGAAACCTGTTAAGAGGTTATGGTGCAGTGATGTAGAGATGGTTCCAAGGCTTGAAACTGCTTCTAGATGTTCCTTGAATGACCACCAATCTTCTGTTTGCAATGGTGATGAAGGAGGTGGCTGGTAGTGCAAGATATCTTGACTTGCTTCAACTTGAAGAAATCTCTCCAATGGCTATCTCTCCTTCTCTCTCCTCTGACTTGGCTCAAGTTTCACCAACCTCTAATCACTCTTTGATGCATTCTTTATATAACAATCATTGGATGCTTCTAGAATCATCTAGAATGGTGTGGAAAGTTCATGAAAGTTCCATGATATGCCATGTTGGATTTCTCATATACCATGCTCCATGCCTTGCAATTCATTGCCAAATTCTCCTTACATGAGTTATTGAGTGATAATGAGTGAAAAACAAGTCCATTTTTGGCTTGTGTAGGGTTTTGCAAAGTTGCCCTCTTATGCAAGCAACAAATTTCCAAAGGAACCTCATTTTTTAAGCCTCAAATGAAAATTCTATTTAAACCAAAGTTCTTAAAATGGTTTTTCCAATCAAAATGATATATTGGATGACCTATTTTGGATTTGTGGATCTCCCAAATCACTTTTCAATTTCAACTTTTCAAGTTTATAAGCCTTTTTTAGTTCATTTTTGACCAATCATGGAATCTTGTGCTATGAGCTTTTTCAACAATTTGTGACCTTCTTTCTAGACTTAAAATCACATTTTGAGCAACTTTCATGTTTTGAGTTTTTCCATTTGAGGCTTGGAAATAGGAGTTTTAGGCATTGGCTAAAATGACCTATAACTGACAAATGACCAAAATACCCCTGCCTTGTTCAAACCATAAGTTGAGTTCCACA
The DNA here is from genome assembly GCA_963859935.3 of Lathyrus sativus. Lineage (NCBI taxonomy): Eukaryota > Viridiplantae > Streptophyta > Magnoliopsida > Fabales > Fabaceae > Lathyrus > Lathyrus sativus. The sequence goes on from OZ012741.1 coordinate 175,176,918, forward strand.
AATCCAATCAAGGACTTCTACCACTCAAATTAAAGCTAAGAAGATCCTCTTCAACATTCATGTTGACCAAGAAACCATAGGAATCAACCTACTAGGGCAAAAGTTGTCTGCAAGTTGGGTGACTTTCAAGGACCCAGATTCACACACCTCTGCTGACCTGTAATTTGTCAAAACCATAACTTGGGCTCTGTAACTCCTATCAAGGACTTCCACCACTCAAATTAAAGCTTAGAACAAGCTCTACAACATTCATGTTGTGGGGAAGATGAGATATCAATCAAATCTTGAGCTAAAACTGCCTGGAAGATAGGGATCAAATTAGGGTTTTTCCACTGACAATCCTCAGAACCCCTAACTCAAAACTTCTCAAACTCCTCAATCATGATGAGTTAGCCTAGGAATCACCTTTATAACATCTCTATACATCATTCCATGATCTCATGGCCCTTGGATTAGGTCTCAACCTTCTCCAAATTTTCAGCTGATCTAGGGTTGACCCAGTCAAAAACCCTAATTCCACCATTCATGGTTGAATCTCCTGAATTCTTGCATAATGACCTTTCTGGGCTTCATGATGGCTATCAAGACATCTCATAGGCTTTCTCAAAACATCAAGTTCATTCTCAAAGTCTCAGAATCATCTGAGGAGCACCCACAACTCTCAAGCTATGAAGCACACAACCCTGGTTTCAAACCACTTCTTCTGAGGATCTCTTGAACTTTCTGATGAAGGTATCCACTTTCAAACACTCAATGAATAGATAATTGTTGGTCAAATTTTGGGGTGCAACAGCTGCCCCTATTCAAACGGCTTGAACCTGACTGGGTGAGAAGCGAACGGCTCTCAACCAATCAAGGTACGAGACGGTTGAATACCGGTAAACCCGAAAATTTGCCAACTGCACGAGCACACGGTACTCTGCGGGGAACAAATCTTCGAACACTGCAACCCTAGCTGCTCAACAACTAGCTGGAGAGATACTGATCTGACATCGCCGCCGGAAACAAACATCATTCTGAGAGACACTCAACATCGCCGTCGTACCAACATCATCTCTACTGGGGATTTAAAGAGTCTGACATTGCCGCCAAACAAACATCCAACTTCGCCGCCGAACAAACCTAATCTGACCTCGCCGTCAAACAAACATTCAACTTCGCCGCCGAACAACATCATCTGAAAACGAACATTCAACCTCGCCGTCGAACAAACATCCAACCTCGCCGTCGAACAAACACTGAACAAATCTGACCTGGGGGGTTCACCCCTGGTAAATGGAACACTTGCGTATTTGAAACTACTCCGCTGGGAATGAGAGACTTAACCGAGCGCACTCTGATCTGGGGTTCACCCTCAGAACCATGACGAACATCGGAATACTGCTGCACACTGCCCGCCGTAGAACTTCAACATTAGAACTATATGAAACCCTGGCCCCTGGCCACTTCCAGCTTCAGCTAGAAAAGATCTTCAAGTACTTATGAAGATAGATGAATCCCTGGCCCCTGGCCACTTCCAGCTTCAGCTAGAAAAGATCTTCAAGTACTTCTGAAGATAAGCATCCTTGGCCTTCAAGGATGGCAACTCCGCAGGAGGTATCTTTGACTTCAGTCTGAAGAAAATGATCCTTGGCCTTCAAGGATACATGGATCTGCCTTTAGGCAACTCCGCCTCTGCTATAGAGTATCCGAGACTTCAGTCAGGGATATACTTCGGCCTTCAGCCCGAATAATGAATCCTAGGTCATTCATAACCTCGGGGATAACCTTGCCCCTAGGCACCTTCGCTTCAGCTTAGGAAATCTGTGACTTCTGTCAGAGAAATGGCATCCTGAGCCATTCATGACTCTACGGGGATTCAAACACTTTGCCTTCAGGCAGACTCCGCTTCAGCTGGAGAAACACCTTCGACTTCAGTCAGACGAAAAGCTAACCACTTGATCGCAATCAATCATCACCTCAGGATAACTGACTTGGTTTTCAGACTCACACGAATCACTCTGTTGTATCTACAACTCCGGAACCTTGTCTTCAGCCCTTCGTTGATTCTTCAACACGGGAATCTGGACTCACCGGAACCTTCTGATATCTCCATCGGGCGCTTACGAAATCCATCTTCAGATTAGACATCGTTGTTGGAGCAGACATATCACGCTGCTGAGGACTTCAAGAATCATCTTGAACAAACAGATCCGTCGGGCACCTTCAAGAATCGTCCTGAACTAATAACCTTTCCGGAGCAAAACCTGTTGGGAATTCCAGGAATCTTCCTGGGCAACTCCTGCTGGAGGCGCTATTGGGGAGCTCAGGTATCATACTAGGCGAACGACTCGGGAAGCTGTACTGAGGTCTTAAGAATCATCTTAAGCAAATGGCCCTGCTGAGGGACTTGAGAATCATCTCGAACTGAAGACTTCGCCGGGGATCTCAAAAATCATCTTGAGCGAGCGACTGTGGGGATTACACCGGGGTCTTTAGAATCATCTAAGAAAATAACCTTGCTGGGGAGAACTTCAAGAATCGTCCTGAGCAACTGGTCTTCTGGTGGTACACCTGTACAATAAGGACGATAACGACCTAGATCATGCTTATGATGCGTACGCTTCGGCGTCATGTCCCACATGGTGGGAATGACATGTATTTATGCTAAATGCCATGCAATCATGCACAATGCTATTGCAACGTCAGATGCTATGCAGTGTTAAATGCCATGCAGTCATGCACAATGCTATGCAATCATGCACAATGATGCGATCCCATCAGCAAAATAAATGCCGAAGGGGGAAATCCTCCTGTCAAGGAGAAAGAACCACTCAGATGGAGGAATCATCCTGCTGAGGTGAACGTGAACACGCCAATATCAATCGGGCTCTGTCTGGGGAACTGATCTTCCGCGAGCTGCTGCAAAGAAACAACTTCAGCTGACTGCTGCAGGGGACGAAGCTCTACGAGAACTTGGATCTGCGGATATCAATCGCGAGAATGAATTGCGCGCCGTCTCGGCTACTCTCCTGGGGATGACCACCCTGTGGGGAACCAACCTCAGCTTCTCAACACTCCACTGGGGAAAAAACCAATCATGATCTGATCAACTTCCAAGGACTCGGCTCTCTCGGACATCTGCAAACTCGGCTGAGGAAGGAGAAATCATTCTGCTTCGATGGAGAGAGCGACTCTGATGGAAAACACAGCATTAGCTGCCCCACGCTCTGCTGGGGAAAATTGATCATGACCTGATCAACTTCCAAGGATTCGGCTTTTCTGCGGACTCGGCCGGGGATAGAAATCATTCTACTTCACTGGAGAGTACGACTCTGATGGGGAATTTCAATTTCGCCGGGGAAGAAAGGATCACCTGACTTCGGGGAGAGTACAACTCTGCAAGGGGAATACACCATCAGCTGTACCAACATTCTACTGGGGAAGAGGGAGTCATCAAACTTCACGAGAGAGCTTGACTCTGGTGAGGAATCTCAATTCCACTGGAGACTTCCGTCTGGCACCATCAGTTACTGCATACTTCGGTATACGAACAGCTTCCTACGAAACCTGCACTTGTGACCCGGTGCTTGGGGGAGAATCTTGCTTCGGCGACTTTACTGGGGAAAACACGAGCTTCAGCTTCCCAAACATTTCTCTGAAATCTGCACTTGTGACCCGGTGCTGGGGAAAGGCGACATCAGTCTTCGGTGCTTGACTCAGCTGATGAGGTGACATTCCTTCAGGACGCGTCTGCTTGGGGAAGAGAATCACCTCTACCTGGGGAGGACATATCAATGCTTACTATCTGGTTCTGATTCTGCGGAGGAGAGACCACTGAACACTGCTGAAGAAGGAGGACTCATCCTGCTCCGGGGAATACGCACGGCATATCTTCTGGCAAGGGTTATACCTGCAACAACACAGACAAACAGACAAGATACCCTCCTCAAAGGGGCCTATCAGGGTTATTATCTCGCGACAATGTTCAGTTAGTTAATTGTTTCAACAATCAATGGGCTTAGGCCCGCAAGTTTATGTATGCGCATTTTATCAAAAAACACATCGGCGTTCTCATTCGCAAACAAAACAGATAAATGCTAAACAGACAAGTAGAATTGCTGAATAATGTGCATTTTATTGATGATGAACCCCTGAATGGGCAAAAATGTTTTACAACAGAGGCAAGCTCCTGGAATGAGGAAGCCGCGCAAAAAAGGAAAACATAAATATACATCAGTATATACAAATGTCGGCAATCGAGGCGTAGACGAACACCATGAGTTGATCCCTCTAAGACCCACTCGACTTCGATACTTCTCCGATGCTTCAGCTTTGGAAGAGATTGATTCAGATAAACGGCCCTCAGGTCTTCCGAACCACTAAACAATGAAAGTCCTTACGCGGAACGCAGTCATTTGCTTATTTAAATCCCTAACTTTTGCGTGAACCGCCCTTTCGGGTTTTCAGTTCACCGGGATACCCTTTTTTGCCGAAGCCGCCCAGTGTAGGTTTTCGACTTCGCGGGTGTACATTTTTTCAATATATCCCTAATTTTTGCCCGAACCTTTTATTCTGTTTTTGGTTCGCCGGGATGCCCCTTTTTTGCCTGGACTCTTTCTTTTTTGTCCAGCGGGTCGCTTTCAAGCAAAGTATTTTTTAACTGCGTCCGCGTTCACCGGGGATGCAAAATCTTCACCATCCATCGTGGATAACAACAAAGCTCCTCCTGAGAAGACCTTGCTGATGACATATGGCCCTTCGTAATTCGGAGTCCACTTGCCCCGGTGATCGGAGTGTGGCGGAAGAATCTTCTTCAGGACGAGATCACCCGTCTGAAAGCTTCGAGGACGCACCTTCTTATCATAAGCTTTCTTCATTCGGCTTTGGTACAGGCGACCAAATGCAATCGATGCTAACCTCTTCTCGTCCATCAGGCTGAGCTGGTTCAGGCGATTCGTAATCCATTCTGCCTCATCAAGTTTCACATCAACCAAAACTCGCAAAGAGGGAATCTCCACTTCTAACGGTAGGACAGCTTCCATACCGTACACCAAGGAGAAAGGAGTTGCCCCGGTCGACGTACGCACCGTCGTACGATAACCGTGCAAGGCAAACGGCAGCATCTCGTGCCAATCTTTATACGTCACAACCATCTTCTGAACAATCCTCTTGATGTTCTTGTTGGCCGCTTCAACGGCGCCATTCATCTTCGGCCGGTAAGGAGATGAGTTGTGGTGTTCGATCTTGAAGCTCTGGCACAGCTCCTTCATCATCTTATTATTCAAATTCGAACCATTATCAGTAATGATCCGCTCGGGAATTCCATAGCGACAGATGATGTCCCTCTTTATGAACTTAGCCACCACCTGCTTGGTCACATTAGCGTACGAGGCTGCCTCCACCCACTTGGTGAAGTAGTCGATAGCTACCAGAATAAAACGATGACCATTGGATGCGGTGGGCTCGATCTTGCCTATCATGTCGATGCCCCACATGGAGAACGGCCAAGGGGAGGACATGACATTCAATGGGCACGGCGGCACATGAACTTTATCAGCATAAATCTGGCATTTATGACATTTCTTCGCGAATCTGAAGCAATCCGACTCCATAGTCAACCAGTAATATCCTGCTCTCAGGATCTTTCTCGTCATGGCATGCCCGCCGGCGTGCGTACCAAATGTGCCTTCATGGACTTCCTCCATGAGCATACTTGCCTCTTTCTCATCTACACATCTGAGTAGCACGAGATCGTGGTTTCTCTTATACAGCACTCCATCAGGATTGAGGTAAAAGTTTCCAGACAGCCTCCTCAGAGTCTTCTTATCCTGGGTTGACGCACCCGCAGGATACTCCTTAGTCATAAGGAAGGTCTGAATATCGTGGAACCATGGCTTGCCGTCAGTGGCATCCTCGATTGCGAACACATATGCTGGTCTGTCAAGACGCGAAAGTACAATACTTGGAGCCTCATTCCAAAGATTGACCTTATACATAGAAGCCAACGTGGCTAAAGCATCAGCCATTTGATTTTCAGCCCGGGGTACATGATGAAGTTCTACTCGGTCGAAGAACGGAAGCAGCCTCCTGGCATAATTCATGTACGGCACTAGATTCGGTTGACGAGTTTCCCACTCCCCTTTGATCTGATTGATTACAAGCGCTGAGTCACCATAGATGTCTAGATTCTTGATTCTCAAATCAATTGCCTCTTCTAGACCCATAATACACGCTTCGTACTCGGCTTCGTTGTTGGTAACTGAAAACGTCAGTCTCGCAGTAAACGGGATGTGGGATCCATGAGGAGTCGTGATGATAGCCCCGATACCACTTCCATAGGAATTAACTGCTCCGTCGAATATCAACTTCCACTGAGACTTCCTATCTGGCCCCTCACCGGGCAATGGCTCCTCGCAATCCTTTGCTTTGAGAAACATAATATCCTCGTCAGGGAACTCGAACTTCATCGGCTGATAGTCTTCGATTGGCTGTTCGGCAAGGTAGTCAGACAATACGCTTCCCTTGATGGCTTTCTGAGAGACGTACTGAATATCATATTCTGTCAACACCATCTGCCATCTGGCAATCCTGCCCGAAAGAGCCTGCTTCTCGAAGACGTACTTGATCGGGTCCATCTTCGAAATCAGCATAGTGGTGTGATTGAGCATATACTGTCGTAGACGTTTGGCAGCCCAAGCTAATGCGCAACACGTCTTCTCCAGCATCGAGTATCGAGATTCACACTCAGTGAACTTTTTACTCAAATAATAAATGGCATGCTCCTTTCTGCCCGTCTCGTCGTGCTGACCGAGAACACACCCCATGCTATTCTCCAGAACTGTCAAGTACATGATTAATGGCCGTCCAGCCACTGGGGGTATCAAGATTGGAGGTTCTTGAAGATACTGCTTTATCTTATCGAATGCCTTCTGGCAATCCTCGTTCCAAGTAATCGCCTGATTTTTCTTTAACAATTTGAACATCGGTTCACAAGTGGCCGTGAGCTGGGAGATAAACCTCGCAATGTAGTTTATTCGGCCCAAGAAACCACGAACTTCTTTTTCTGTTTTCGGCGCTGGCATTTCTTGGATAGCTTTTATCTTTGCAGGATCAACTTCAATACCTCGTTCACTAACGATAAACCCCAATAACTTTCCGGACCGCACCCCGAAAGTGCACTTGTTAGGATTCAGCCTCAGCTTGAACTTCCTAAGCCTTTCAAACAGCTTCAACAAATTGACCAGATGCTCATCCTCCGTTTGGGACTTTGCGATCATGTCATCAACATAGACCTCGATCTCATGATGAATCATATCATGAAACAAAGTTACCATTGCTCGCTGGTAAGTGGCCCCTGCGTTCTTCAGACCGAAGGGCATTACCTTGTAGCAAAACGTGCCCCAGGGGGTAATAAACGTCGTTTTCTCCATGTCCTCCGGCGCCATCTTAATCTGATTGTAACCGGAGAAGCCATCCATGAACGAAAACACGGAAAACTGGGCTGTATTGTCGACCAACACATCGATATGAGGCAACGGGAAATCATCCTTAGGGCTCGCCCTATTCAAATCCCGATAATCGACGCACATACGTACCTTACCGTCCTTCTTCGGTACAGGCACTATGTTGGCGACCCCCGGAGGGTAAGTGGTCACGGCTAGAAATCCTGCGTCCAACTGCTTCTGGACTTCTTCTTTGATTTTTACAGCCATGTCTGGTCTCGTCCTCCTAAGCTTCTGCTTGACTGGAGGGCAATCTTCTCGCAACGGCAATCGGTGAACCACGATATCTGTGTCAAGTCCGGGCATATCCTCATATGACCAAGCAAAGACGTCACTATACTCTCGAAGCATCTCGACCAGTCTGTGCTTGACATCGTTCTGCAGCGCAGCCCCAACTCTGACATTCCTGATAAGCTCCTCAGAGCCCAGATTTACGATCTCAATCTCCTCCTCGTGAGGCAGAATAACCTTCTCCTCTTGTCTCAACAAGCGGGCCAATTCTTCCGGAAGGTCTTCGTCTTCATCAATCTCATCCTCGGCTTGATAGATCGGGCAATCAAAGTCGTAGTGAGCCGTAGAGGGTCCAGAGTCGACGTCATCTGTTACGTGGATCCTGCAATAACAAGGGTTAAGTTTAAAGCAAGAATATGCAGGTTAGCATGAACCTCGTTGCCATTTTGCTGTTTTTCAAAACAAACATAAAATATGAATAACAGAGAACGCAATATCTGATTACGAAGAAAACGCCTTTTTATTTATTAATAAAATGCATACACATAATCCAACAAGGCCCTGACAGTAAAACCACTATGCCCCGGGCAGGACATAGGGTTTACAAAGATTGTAAAAAGCAAATCATTACTCTTCACTCGTCAGCTCGATAATCTCCTTGATGGTCCAGTTGTGAAGGCGCTCGCCTGGCTTGCTCGGTTGAATCCAGGCATCGAGATCACAGTCACTGTCTCCGCTGTCCTCTGACGTTGCGTTGACACTTTCGAAGATTACTCCTCCCTTGGTGAATAGGATCGGCCCCTTCCCACGAGATGAGCTACCAGAAGAAGTTGAAGCTTCAGCTTCTGGAGAATATCCCAATCCAAACTTATCCTGTTTGAATGGTATATCCAAGACATGCCCCCAGCCTGGGGTGGAACCAGCTTCGACAACGGCTCTAGCTTCCTTAAACGAAGAGAGGTTCACCTCTTGCTTCTCTGCAACAACGGGAGCTACTTCCTTCACCCTGACGGTTTCAAACGCCTGGCAAAGAGTCTCATGGATCTCGCCATCCATTTCGACATATTTGAAGGACGACAGGTGGCTTACCATGATGTCCTCCTCTCCACAAACTGTCACTATGCTGCCCCCAACAGCATATTTAAGCTTCTGATGCAGCGTGGACGTCACGGCACCAGCAGAATGAATCCACGGCCGACCTAAGAGGCAACTATAGGCGGGCATGATATCCATAATATAGAACACTGTATTAAACGTCTCTGGACCAACCTGAATTGGCAGGGTCAATTCTCCGAAGACGTGGCGTTTGGTTCCGTCAAAAGCCTTCACGACTAGATCACTGGGCGTGCACAACAGTCCCCGGGTATCCAACTTCATCAGTGCCTTCTTCGGAAGCACGTTAAGCGAGGAACCCGTATCTACTAGGACATGTGACATAATCGTGCCTCTGCACTCTATCGAGACGTGCAAGGCATTGTTGTGATCTCTTCCCTTGGGCGTCAGCTCCAGGTCTGTAAATCCCAGCCCATTACCAGCGTTGACATGGGCTACTACTTCCTCGAGTTGGTTAACTGATATCTCCTGCGGCACGTATGCAGCATTCAATACTTTCAGCAACGCGTTGCGGTGCGCTTCAGAACACAGCAACAGGTTAAGAATCGAGATCTTCGACGGAGTCTGGTGAAGGTGATCTACAATCTTGTAGTCACTTTTCCTGATCAGCCGCATGAACTCTTCGGCATCTTTAACCAACAAGTCTTTCTCTGCCCCTGCAGGAACCTCCTCAACAGCTTTACCTTTGCCCTTGTCCACAGCGTCAGCTCGGACTACCTTCTCTGCTGCGACCTCTGCCGGTGCGAACACTCTGCCACTTCTGGTGATACCACTGGCTTCAGCCAGATTCTACGCAGTCGATCCAGACGGCTCAAGCTCTATTCTCTGACCATTACAATACACTTCGGCGCCATAATGCCATGGGACGGCATTGGTGCTCTCGAACGGGATCGGCCCGGCCCTGGTGATGGTAATAGTAGGCGGACGAGGTGCAGAAATAGTGATAGGGTGGCGAGGAATGGTGATAGTAGCAACTTCGTCCGCCTGCTTCAGCACGACTTCCCCTGACGCATTCTCAACGCTTCGACTAAACTGCAAAATACCCTCGGTCATCAGACTTTGGATACCTTCACTCAACTGCTCACACCCATCAGGAAGTGTAGCACATTCCATACAAAACTCCCCACATCCGGGAAAGAAGCCTTTCTTTAGCAGCTTAGCTTTAACGAAACTCAGTGGCGTCTTCAGATCATTGACATCAGTCAGCAAGTCTGAATTCTCTTCAGAGATGACAGCATTTACTCCGCCGCCCCTATGATGAGGCATTGGATTCTTGGTGACGTTGGGCACGCTGTCAGAAAAGTTTATCACCTTGGCGTCAATCATGTCCTGGACTTTGTGCTTAAAAGCTTTACAATTTTCAATTGTATGGCCAGGTGCCCCAGAATGAAATTCACAGGTAGCATTAGCATCGTACCCTGGTGGTGGCGCCCCTGTCAAGGGAGCCAGCGTCCTTTTCTGAACTAATTGGAGCTGAAGCAGCGTCTGCAGAAGCTGCGCATATGACATAGGAGGAGTTTCCAAATGACAATTTGCGAGGGGACCCCGATTCTGATATCTCTTATATCCCGGATTATTCTGTTGCTGAGGTTGCTGCTGCGGCTGTGGGGGAGCAGCTGGGATGTTTATGCTAGCGATCTGAGGTTGAGGGCCCTTGCCCTTTCTCCTAGCATTGGAGACAGCACTGGCATCGCCCTCTCGACGCTTGCCAGTATAGGGTTTTTTGCTAGCTCCTCCAGATGAGGATGATTCACCCTGAATCTTGCCGATCTTTATACCATTTTCAACATGCTCGCCCAAAGTGATAAGAGCCGAGAATGTTCCGGTCATGCCACTGATTAGCTTCTCATAATAGACTCCGGGAAGAGTAGCCACGAACATCTGTACCAACTCACGCTCAACCATCGGCGGTTGAACCCGAGCAGCCAATTCACGCCACCGCTGGGCGTATTCTTTGAAGCTTTCATTGCTCCGCTGCGAGAGATTCTGAAGCTGAACTCGATTGGGAGCCAAGTCGCTATTATATTGATAGTGGAGAACAAACGCTTCAGCGAGATCTTTCCACGTTCGCACAGCAGCGGGCTCCAAACCCATATACCATTCAAGCGATGGGCCAGAAAGACTATCCTGAAAGAAGTGCATCAGCAACTTCTCATCATCAGAGTAAGCAGACATCTTTCTGTAATAAGATCGGAGGTGAACACGGGGACAAGTAAAGCCTCTATACTTCTCAAAGATAGGCACCTTAAACTTGTGAGGTACTTTAAAGTCAGCAATCAGCCCAAGTTTGGACATGTCAACGCCCAATGTGTTCTGATTTTCTATATCTCTCATTTTATCTTCCAGCGCCTTGAACCTGAGTCGAGCCTCAGCAGTCAACTCAGCCTCTGCACCCCTCTGAGAGAAAATGTCATCCTGATGGTCCTCCAGCCACGGTTGAGGCACCACCATATTTCCTGCACCAACATTGCCGTTGACCGGCCCCACGGTAACATTGGCTCCCAAACCACCATTGACGGCGCCCGCCGCGTTAAGTCCGAGATTAGTCATAAGATTGTCGTTAGCACTACCGTTGCCCCCGGCAGCAGGAACAACGTTCTGTGGAGTATCACCTTGAGGAGGAGTGGGTACGGCCCCGCCGTGAAGAATTCCATTGCTGTCAACCCTAGAGATGAGAGGTTGAACCAAAGTACGAAGCTGATCTTGCCCATTCGCAACTACTTGCATCAGCTCCATAAAACGATCCATCCTTTCACGAAGCTCCTGAACATCTGACTGTACCTGGTCCATGATTCTCGTTTGATTGGCGCGAGTTGAGTAGCGGTGAATGAATCTTTGATCAATCCTGGAGATTGAAAACAGCTCGGAACCTGAGTACCTGAAAAACCTGTTAACATCAAGGGTTAGGAAAAGGTAACAGAATGTATGTCATGCAAGAATGCTTCATGCAAATGCATGCGTGAGTCTGTGTGCTAGAGAGATTTCCCCCGATCCTGGCGCCTGCTGGCAATAATAAGGAGAGAAATCCGGGCCCAATCATGGAAACAGTAACCTGTCACAGACACACGCTAATGGAATGATTATGCCAGCTAATGCAAAATGCAGGCATGCAACAATATATCCAGGTGGCTGCTGTGGAGATTCGATGTCAACAGTCACTGATGAGAAGGAAACCCCGGTGTAAACCACTGATCTGATTTGCTGTGAATAACCATCTGGTAGGATCGAGATCAACATTCTGCTCTGACAAGAACGAAGGCCTGATAATAAAGACCCCGGATGCAAGATCAAGGAAATATCTGTTGATGAAGTCTTCAGACCCCAAATCAAAAATCTGCCCTCTCAAGAACAAACACACAGCTGCTGATGAGATATTCAAACCCCAATCGAAAATCTGCCCTGTCAAGAACAAAATAACAACTGCTGACGAGATCTTCAGACCCCACTCAAAAATCTGCTCCATCCAGAACAAACCTCTGACGATAATACACTGATCGAAGCCTGCTCTATCAAGAGCAAACAAACACCCGATGATAATATCCTTTGATCAAACCCTTGCTCTATCAAGAACATATCTGCAACTGAGAACCCATCATAACTGATTCACTGTCAAGAAAACCAGGTAGTCTGGAGGTTAAAGTTTCCTGCAATATCCCAACCCCACTCGCAGGTATGATGGACCTAATCCACGGACAAAGGTACGGCATCCTATGCGGTCGTCAGCGTCACAGACATTCATGAGTGACAATACGATTCCCAGAAGGAGTGGCATCATCAAGTCATGAAGAGGCCTCTCTTAGCTGACTTCCAAATGATCGGTCCCCAGAGTCGACAATCCTCACGTCTGGACTCCCCTCAGATCCTCAGGACCGGAAAGGAGCACCTCTGCAAGAATCTCGTCTGAGCGCAGATTTTCGTAGGGAACTGTGCCTGTTCAACAGACAGGTTCGTCTACTACTTCTCCACAACTATATCTAGGTGTGTACTCAAGCCCAGGTCCGGCTTTTCACTCACAGTAACATCCCTCTCCCACAGCAGCACAGATAATCATATCAAACTGGAAATAAAATGCGGGAAATAAAATGCGGGAAGTAAAATGCGGGAAGTAAAAATGCGATAAATAAACGCAACCCAACAAGCAAACACACAAACGATAGGATTGACTCGCGTAGGGGATGGGAAACGGTCCCAGCATAAGGGATGGGATAAGTCCCTAGATGCTATCCTCCCCAGCAGAGTCGCCAGCTGTCGCTTGCGCGAAAATAAGGTGCCGGCAAAACAGAAGAGTCGCCACCTTTCGTTATTTATCCCTCAGAGCGGGAAAGGAAACGATCGGAAAAAACCTGACGAATAAGGGTAAGACAAGGTCGTCGCAACCATTGTCTGGGTTCGGGAGTCGGTTACGCAAGGGGAAGGTATTAGCACCCCTCACGTCCGTCGTACTCGACGGGATCCTCGCTTGTTTGTTTACTTGGAAGGGTTGGTTATAATCTATCTACCTATCAAGGCTGGCTGAAAAAGAAAAGAAAAATGACTCGGCAAAGCGTCGCACTTTATGCCTACGTATTCCCATCAGAGAATGAGAAATCAGAGTCAACGTAGTTCGGCTAACTACGGGTTATAGGGGAAAGGTTGCTCGCTAGGATATCGCATCCTATGCCTACGTACTTTCATCTGGTATGAAAGATCAGAGCAAACGTAGTTCGGGAAACTACAGGATAAAACTCAACTAGGAGGGAGACTATCAAGTCCTACTGTTATCATGCCATGGATTCATCCTATGGTTGAGGTTTGAACAGGGAACTCCTAGATATTGTCATGCATAGGTTTCAACCTAAAAGTCTATCACCAAATCCTCATCAGAAGAAATGTGAGTCCTAAGGGATCATGTCAATGATACACAGAAACAGACAAAAGCATCAGCTTTAACAGTAAAATGCATGCAATGCAAGTGAGGGAGGAAATGTGTGTGGGGCTTCAGCCTCCACAAGCTCGTCTCGACCTCAAGCCAGTCATGAAATAATAGTAATCATACTGAAAATAAACAACATACTATCAAGCAATATACAGATGAGAGAAATGAAGTGCCATCAGGCAAACAAAACACAAACTTGAGAAAGAATCAATCTACTCTCTAATACTGACCCTAATCACAGAATCCTAATCAAATCTAAGCAAAGCTCTCAAGCACAACTCTAACGAGAGAAATCAATCCCAGTCTTCAAGCTTCAGAACAAGCTTACCAAAGAAAGGGAGCTAAGCAAGCAGACTCATAGTGTCTTCCTCAGGAAAGCACTAGGAGGTGTATACTCAGGAGTCATACCCTATGTGGCTCCACCACTGTGATCAGTTTACATTCCTCCTCAGGAGAAATTAAACTCACAAGCAGGCTCCAACATCACTGGATACTTGAGAAATCCTAGATCAACTAGTGGAGCTAAGTGAACAGACTCATAGGACCTTCCTCAGGAAAGTACTAGGGGGCTTCCACTTAGGAGTTGTATCCCATGTGGCTCAACAACATGTGATCAGTTTACATTCCTCCTCAGGAGAAATTAAACTCACAAGTTGGCTCCAACATCATTGGATACTTAAGAAAGAGGTGAGAAGAAAGAATGAAAGTCATTCATAGTGCCTTCCTCAGGAAAGTACCATGAACTTCCTTCAAACTTCAGGATCTCAAACCTCACAGACAGGGGACAAGACAAGCTCTGGGTCTCTGAGTCTTGATCTTCAATCTTCTCCTCATGATGCTCACCATCAATATCTTCAAGGCAACACAAGCCCCTCAGCAAATTCCTCAGAATGAACCCCACAGATGAACAGATAACCCACTGAACAGACCAAATCATCAGGCAACTTCAGAAAATACCTAAAAATACTAAACTAATGGGGGAAAAATCTACCAATCCTTCACAAGGGTCCTCAACACCTACTCATAACATCTACAAAGGTTTCTACCTAAAAATCAAGATAAAACTCAATCAAAGAAAGGGATTCATCACCTAAACACAATTTAAACCCTAATTAGGATACCCTAAATCTACCCTAATTAAACTAATCAAGATTAATTCTAAAAAATCTAGAAAAAATCCTATGGGGAACTATGACTCATTATCTAATTGCACAAAAAAGAATGGATTAAAAACCCTAAGGGAATGTCCTAAAATAAATCCTACAAAATCAGATACCAAATTAAACATATTAAAAAGCTATTTAATTGGAAAATCTATTAAAAATATTAAACCTAAAAATAAAATCTCATTTTTATTTTTATAATTTTCTACACATTTTAATCTACTCATAGAAAAAAGAAGGATCAAAAAATCATTTTTTATCTATTTTTAATGAATTATTCAAAACAGAAATATTAAAAAAGAAAATAAAAGAAATAAAATGAATTAAAAGGGAGGGGGGGTACAGATAGTAAGGCGCGCTAGTTAAATGAATTGGGCCAACAAATAAGGGGGGTGGGAATAGAATTCCAAGCCCAGAACCGGTCTTAAGTGAAACGACCGTGTTTCACTATATTTGAAATTCCCTCTCTTTTCTCAGACGCGATCACAGCCGTTGGATCTACAGAATTAGTCAAATATTGAGACCCATCTAAGGGCGCTCCTTCATCGTCCCCAAACACTCTAGGGTTTTCAGAAACCCTAATCCCACGCACTCATCTTCCAGCTCCTCCATCTCTCTCCACAGGCCACGGCTTCACTCGACTCAAACATGAAAAATGACCTACTACTCAAGCTCTACACAACCATACGTTCACTTTCTCTTAATTCCCCGTGGATAATCCAAACAGAAGCCTTGAACATCTTGGTACCAACACGGTTCAGAATTTTAACCTGATATCAATCCTCGCTAAACTCAAAACCAAAGCTACAAACTTGTTCTTGATGTTATCCTGATCATTTTAACCTACTTCATGCTACCTAAAACTCATTACACAGCCAATTATGGAAGATTAAAGAATTATGGTTCTGCTATGCAACCTCACCAATCTTGCTCTAATTCAAGGGAAAGAATCCTCTACCCTAACACATTAATTCTATGGCTATAAAACTAATTGAAACTCATTAAATTAAGAGATGGAGAGTGAAGAAGAAACCTGTTAAGAGGTTATGGTGCAGTGATGTAGAGATGGTTCCAAGGCTTGAAACTGCTTCTAGATGTTCCTTGAATGACCACCAATCTTCTGTTTGCAATGGTGATGAAGGAGGTGGCTGGTAGTGCAAGATATCTTGACTTGCTTCAACTTGAAGAAATCTCTCAAATGGCTATCTCTCCTTCTCTCTCCTCTGACTTGGCTCAAGTTTCACCAACCTCTAATCACTCTTTGATGCATTCTTTATATAACAATCATTGGATGCTTCTAGAATCATCTAGAATGGTGTGGAAAGTTCATGAAAGTTCCATGATATGCCATGTTGGATTTCTCATATACCATGCTCCATGCCTTGCAATTCATTGCCAAATTCTCCTTACATGAGTTATTGAGTGATAATGAGTGAAAAACAAGTCCATTTTTGGCTTGTGTAGGGTTTTGCAAAGTTGCCCTCTTATGCAAGCAACAAATTTCCAAAGGAACCTCATTTTTTAAGCCTCAAATGAAAATTCTATTTAAACCAAAGTTCTTAAAATGGTTTTTCCAATCAAAATGATATATTGTATGACCTATTTTGGATTTGTGGATCTCCCAAATCACTTTTCAATTTCAACTTTTCAAGTTTATAAGCCTTTTTTAGTTCATTTTTGACCAATCATGGAATCTTGTGCTATGAGCTTTTTCAACAATTTGTGACCTTCTTTCTAGACTTAAAATCACATTTTGAGCAACTTTCATGTTTTGAGTTTTTCCATTTGAGGCTTGGAAATAGGAGTTTTAGGCATTGGCTAAAATGACCTATAACTGACAAATGACCAAAATACCCCTGCCTTGTTCAAACCATAAGTTGAGTTCCACAAATCCAATCAAGGACTTCTACCACTCAAATTAAAGCTAAGAAGATCCTCTTCAACATTCATGTTGACCAAGAAACCATAGGAATCAACCTACTAGGGCAAAAGTTGTCTGCAAGTTGGGTGACTTTCAAGGACCCAGATTCACACACCTCTGCTGACCTGTAATTTGTCAAAACCATAACTTGGGCTCTGTAACTCCTATCAAGGACTTCCACCACTCAAATTAAAGCTTAGAACAAGCTCTACAACATTCATGTTGTGGGGAAGATGAGATATCAATCACATCTTGAGCTAAAACTGCCTGGAAGATAGGGATCAAATTAGGGTTTTTCCACTGACAATCCTCAGAACCCCTAACTCAAAACTTCTCAAACTCCTCAATCATGATGAGTTAGCCTAGGAATCACCTTTATAACATCTCTATACATCATTCCATGATCTCATGGCCCTTGGATTAGGTCTCAACCTTCTCCAAATTTTCAGCTGATCTAGGGTTGACCCAGTCAAAAACCCTAATTCCACCATTCATGGTTGAATCTCCTGAATTCTTGCATAATGACCTTTCTGGGCTTCATGATGGCTATCAAGACATCTCATAGGCTTTCTCAAAACATCAAGTTCATTCTCAAAGTCTCAGAATCATCTGAGGAGCACCCACAACTCTCAAGCTATGAAGCACACAACCCTGGTTTCAAACCACTTCTTCTGAGGATCTCTTGAACTTTCTGATGAAGGTATCCACTTTCAAACACTCAATGAATAGATAATTGTTGGTCAAATTTTGGGGTGCAACAGCTGCCTTTTAACCTCATCACAAATTTTCAGAGCCATGTATGGTCCGGTCCTTCAGAGCTTTTGTTTTACAAGCAGGCATTATGGTCGATGCGGAAGTTTATGAACCACTATGTTTGTGTCTAAACCAGGCATATCCTGATACGACCATGCAAACACATTAACATTTTCTTCTAGAAGCTTCACCAATCTTTGTATGATATCTTCCCCAAGAATAGTACCAATTTTGACCTCTTTCTTATCTTCATCAGTGCCAAGATTAATAGTATCAACTTGCTTCTTATGTGGCTGGAGGTCCGTATACTCATACTCTCACATCCTTTCCAATTCATCAGGAACTTCATAATCTTGTCCATCCTCATCCTCAGCTTGGTAGATGGGTGAATCAAAGTTAGGAGTGAAAGCAGGGTCATTGAATTCAATAAGGTTTGGGATGGTTCTGCATGTTTGGAATGATTTTATTTATTAAAAGCACAAAGAAAAATGCAAAAGAAAAATGTTTTTGGGTAGTTTTGAAAGATTGCAATTTACTTTAGAAGTAAAAGCAAAAAACAGTAAATGAAACAACGATAATTTAACAAAATAGTCTTCATTGATTATAACAATTTTGAAAGCACGGGGGACCTACAAAATAATCCAATAACTTTGGGCATAGCTACGGAATTTTTGAAAACAAAAAGCAAAAGACAACAAATTACTTTGGAAAATGAATAATCACTGGGATCTTTATTGCTTCCCAATTGTCTAATGCGGCATCACACTGAAACACCAAATGGATCACATATTCATCTTCTTTGTCTTCATCAACGGTGTTGACTTGGAAGCCTTCACTGACGAATACCTCTTGGATAGCCTTCGGACGTCCTTTAGCAGAGGTAGATGCTCCATCATGAGTTGGTTTGTAACCCAACCTGTAACACCCCGTTCCCCAAAATAAAATAAAACAATTTAATAAACAATTATCAGAGTTTCCACAACTAAAACGGGATGTCACATTTTCACCAAAATTCCACAAAACATTTCTTAAAATGATTTTCAACAAAAATGCAGCAGAAAAAGATATATGTCATAAACACACACACACACACACACACACACACACACACACATATATATATATATATATATATATATATATATATATATATATATATATATATATATATATATATATATATATATATATATATATATATATATATATATATATATATATATATATATATATATATATATATATATATATATATATATATATATATATATATATATATATATATATATATATATATATATATATATATATATATATATATATATATATATATATATATATATATATATATATATATATATATATATATATATATATATATATATATATATATATATATATATATATATATATATATATATATATATATATATATATATATATATATATATATATATATATATATATATATATATATATATATATATATATATATATATATATATATATATACACATCATCATATACATCAAGTCGGCCATCTGCCCAAAGTACACCAAATATCATCTTCAAATCTCAACACAATAAGATACGCCACAGGGGCACACAAAACATCAAATAAACAAAACACTCCCAAAAGCCCCGGTGTTACGTATCAGAGCATCCCTACGACTCGCCACAATCCATGCTAGCTAAGCACCTGGATTGTTTGTACTTCCGAAGAAGCACAGACCACAACAACAACAAGGGGTGAGAAATCACAATCAAATATAACGGTAATAATGTACATGAAATAAAAGGCAGAAACATATAAACATCATTTCATATACATCAAATTCGGACCTACTGTCCCATGACAACACAACACACATCACAATGCAAAACATGCAACTTGACACAATTATATGCGGTACCGACTCAACTCAGAATAGATCGCATACACTCCATCTGAGCAACGATCTATCCCTACCATGCTCCTCCTAAGCCCATATAATCAAATCTCAGGATAAATCACATACACTCCATCTGAGCAACAATCTATCCCTACCAACGCTCCCCACTTGGAGCACGGGTGAATCACAAACGCCCCATTTGAGCAACGATTCAACTCCCGTCCATGCTCCCCATTTGGAGCACAGGTGAATCACATACACCCCATCTGAGCCATGATTCCATCCCATCCACATGCTATGCAGACACCATGCACAACAACACAAGCACTCACGGTGCACACGATCCTACTGATCCATTTCATCATATATCACATACACTTCAAGCACACGAGGTGCATACGATCCTACTGATCCATCGTCATACAACACACAAACATAAGCACACAAGGTGCACACGATCCTACTGATCACAATTTATCATATATCACATATGTCTCACCCATCACCACAGTCATACATCATAACATACACCAATTCAAATATCATAATCACACGGATATCACGGAATCATGTTCTGACACCATACATACACTCACCACAGCTCACAAATAAGCTCATCATCAAACATGACCAACAAAGGTCCAAAACCACAAAGGAATCAACATAGAACAACAGTAAAACACAAACTGTTGTCGGGCTCACTGGCACATTTGCCTGGCAAAGCCCCGCAGCGAACACTCGCTGACCATTCGCCTGGCGAATCCAAACAGAGGCTACTAGCAGCATTCGCTGCCCAATTCGCCCGACGAAGCCTGGAAAACGCTCGCCCCCTCATTCGCCCAGCGAATACCTGCGATCTCAGAAAAATAAAGCCACAACTCAGAGTCGGCAACACGCTCCGAACTCATCCGATTCTATTCCAAGCCAAACCCCATCATACCAGACCATTGTCCCACAACCTAAATACAACATCTATCCTCGATTTAACCCGATTAATTGTTAGCTCTACACAATTACTCAGTTCCGGCATAACTTCGAACTACCCAGAAACCCCCATTCCTTCAAATTATCATCAACCATTGCATGCAAGGATTTTCAACACTCAAACATCAATTAACAACAGAATCAACAACACAATATATCATGCAATTCATCATCAATCATGGGGTTAGGGAATTCCCCTTCCTACCACATATTTCATGCACCTACCGAAATTAACCGATTATTCCCCCCCCCCTTACCTCAAAATGCAGTTTTGATGATGAGGAATCCGCAATCCACAGCTTTGATCGTCCACCTCTTGCTCAAGCTTGCTTACTCTTGATCGCTTTTCTCTTCTACTGTTCCTCTTGTTCCACTTCTATCGTGTTCTCCTCTTTCCCTTTTTTTTCCAAATGCCAAACATGCCCTTCATCCCAAATAATCCTCTTTTTAATTCCAAAACTAAAATTCTTATTTTCTTTTAATCCAAAATTGATTCCAATAATATTTTTAAATACAATAATAATAACAATAATATTAATAATAATAGTAACAACACTATTAATCATCATATTATCATTATTGTTAATCATATTTTTATAATATTATGGATCTTAATTCCTCAAACAAATTCCACGCAAGCATGCCGAAAATAAATACATCAAAAAACTCGAATAATTAAAATGGGCGTTACAACTCTCCCCTACTTTAATTATTTTCGTCCTCGAAAATACCTGATGGAAACAATTCTGGATACGCTTCCCGCATCCTGCTTTCCAATTCCCAGGTTACACTGCCTCCTACAGCACCTCCCCAAACCACTCTCACTAAAGGTATCTCTTTCCCTCTGAGTCGCTTCATCTTGCGATCCTCGATTTTCAACGGTATCGTCTCCACAGTTAAATTCTCTCTAACTTGAACTTCATCTCTCTGAACCACATGAGACGGATCCGGTACATACTTCCGAAGTTGCGAGACATGAAACACGTCATGCAAGTTCGAAAGCTCCGGCGGCAACGCCACCCTATAGGCCACAACACCAATCCTCTGCAAAATCTGATACGGCCCGATAAACTTCGGGTCCAATTTCTTGGACTTCAATGCACGTCCTACACCAGTCACTGGATTAACCCTCAAAAATACATGATCACCTTCACTGAACTCCAATTCTTTCCTTCGGTTATCATAATAACTCTTCTGCCTATCCTGCGATGCTTTCATCTTCTCACGGATCATCTGCACTATCTCAGTAGTCTGCTGCACCAACTCTGGCCTGAAAATAACATTTTCACCTGACTCGTACCAACACAGAGGAGTCCTGCACCTCCGACCATAAAGAGCCTTAAACGGTGCCATTCCGATACTGGAATGGTAACTGTTGTTGTACGTGAACTTTACCAATGGCAAATGAGTATCCTACGTACCACCTTTCTCTAAAACACAAGCCCGTAACAAATCCTCTAACGTCTGAATAGTCCTCTCTGACTGTCCATCCGTCTGCGGATGATAGGCTGAACTCAGCTTCAACTTGGTACCCAAAACTTCTTGCAAACTCTTCCAAAATTCTGAAGTGAACCTCGGATCTCTATCCGACACAATACTCAACGGCACACCATGCAGCTTCACAATCACCCGAGTATAGATCTCTACCAGCTTCTCCAACGGAAAAATGATACTAATCGGCACAAAATGTGCAGACTTCGTAAGCCGATATACAATTACCCAAATCGCATCAAATCCTCTCGCCGTATTCGACAATCCTGTAACAAAATCCATGGCGATACAATCCCATTTCCAAACCGGAATCTCTAACGGTTGCATCATCCTAGAAGGTCTCTGATGCTCCACTTTCGATTTCTGACATGTCAAACAAGCATAAACAAAATGAGCGATATCTCTTTTCATTCCTGACCACCAAAATAACTTTTTCAAATCCTGATACATCTTCGTAGCTCCTGGATGAACACTCAGGCTACTACAATGTCCTTCGTCCAAAATTGACTTCTTAAGCTCGTCATTATCCGGCACACAAATTCTGCCCCGAAACCTCAACACACCAGCACCATCCAACTTGAAATCACTACCGGAGTCACCTTCGGCTCCTCGCATCAAATCCACAAGTTTCACATCCAACTTCTGGTGTTCTCTAATTATATCCAAGAAATCATTCTTCACTTGCAATTTACCCAACATCACACCATCTGTCGTGAATTCACAAACCATGCTCAAATCTCTAAACTGCTCAATAAGCTCCATCTCTTTCACCATTAAAGCTGACATATGAATCGCTTTCCTGCTCAAGGCATCTGCAACAATATTCGCTTTTCCTGGGTAATAACTCAAACTAAAATCATAATCTTTCAGGAATTCAACCACCTTCTCTGCCTCATATTCAATTCTTTCTGATCAAACAGATACCTCAAGCTCTTGTGATCACTGAACACCTCAAACCTCAAACCGTACAAATAGTGTCTCTAGATCCTCAGCACAAAAACCACCGCAGGCAATTCAAGGTCATGAGTAGGATAATTTCGCTCATGTACCCTCAATTGCCGCGAAGCATAAGCTACCACCTTCCCATTCTACATAATAACTCCCCCTAATCCCATCTTAGACGCATCACAATACACTACAAAAGGCTCACTCGGATTCGGTAACACCAACACCGGCGCTGAAGTCAATCTCTTTTTTAGCTCTTCAAAACTCTCTTCACAAGCAGCATCCCACACAAATACTTGGTCTTTCCTCGTCAACTGAGTCAATGGTAACGCCAATCTAGAAAATCCTTCAATAAATCTTCGGTAATACCCTGCCAAACCCAAAAAGCTTCTAACCTTAGTTACTGTTTTCGGCGATTCCCACTGTAACACCGCACTCACCTTCGATGGGTCTACCGAAACACCATCACCAGAAATAACATGCCCCAAGAAACTCACCGTCTTCAACCAGAACTCACACTTCAATAACTTAGCAAACAACTTGTTATCCTTTAACACTTGCAAGGCAATCCTCAAATGTTCCGCATGCTCTTCCTCGGACTTAGAATAAATCAGTATATCATCAATGAACACGACAATAAACTGATCCAAATAAGAATGGAAGATACGGTTCATATACTCCATGAACACTCCCGGCGCATTAGACACTCCGAAAGGCATTACTGCATACTCGTAATGTCCATATCAAGTCCTAAACGCCGTCTTCTGAATATCACCTTCTCTCACTCTGATCTGATGATAACCCGACCTCAAGTCAATCTTACTAAACACACAAGCTCCCACCAACTGATCCATCAAATCATCAATCCTTGGAAGAGGATATTTGTTCTTGATGGTCACCTTATTCAATTGACAGTAATTGATGCACAACCGCATGCTACCATCCTTCTTCTTCACTAACAACACTGGAGCTCCCCACGACAACACACTTGGTCTGATAAACTTCCTATCCAACAACTCTCCAATCTGAGACTTCAACTCGGCCAATTCCGTTGCCGACATCCTGCACGACACCATAGAAATAGGCCTCGTACCAGGAACAAGGTCAATGCCAAACTCAATTTCACTCTTCGGAGGCAACTCTGTAATATCATCAGGGAACACCTCCGAAAACTCATTCACCATGGCTAACTCATCCAACAATGTCCTGCTGTCAACCGACAACGATGCAAATAAATAAAACACCTTAGCGTCATCTGCCAACAAAGTTCTCAATTCCTTACTAGATAAGGAATCTGCCAAAGCTTCCTCTTCTGGAGTCAGAAACAATAACACCTTCTGATAACAATCGATGTAGACTCGGTTGAACTCCAACCAGTTCATACCCAGAATAACATCCAAACCGCCAAGTGGTAAACAAATCAGATCCACTCTGAAATCTCGGCCAAAATAGTCAGTGGACACTTCAAACACACTAACAAAGTAGTCACTGAACGAATCGAGGGAGTTTCAATAGTCATCCGCCGCTCAAGAGTAAACGGTACCAAACCTAACCGCTTCACACAATCAACAGAGATAAACGAGTGGGTCGCACCCGTATCAATCATAGCAGTCAAAGGAACATTATTGATAAAATAATTACCTTTGATCGAACGCTCCTCGTCCGCCGACTGAGTCCCCACCACAGCAAACACTTTACCGCTGACCTGAGGCACTTGAGCCCTCATCGGTTTCTCACAATGAGTACTAATATGACCTTTCTCACCGTAGTTATAGCAAGTAGGCATATTAGTCCTGCAATCCGCCATCATATGGCCCGACTTCCCACACTTAAAGCACTTCTTCGCTTCATGAGGACAGTCGCTAACACGATGCCCCACAACACCACACCGATAACATTTCAAATCCATCGATGTTTTCCTCTCTATGAACTTCTTATCAGCCACAACCTTCTGCTTTCCCTTATCGGTCGGCACGCTGTAAGGTGTACCACCGAATCTTTGCTTACCCTTAGGGTCGCTCACAACCTTATAGTGTGCAATCCTTGCTCGGTTGTCATTATCATAAATTCGGCTTCTACTCACCAACTCAGGATAACTCCTGATCTTATGACAAGCTATTCCCATCTTGATCTTCGATCGCAACCCATTCTCAAACTTCAGACACTTAGAAGTCATGGCCTCTTCAGTATTGTAATGGGGATAATACTGTGCCAACTCTTCA
Source organism: Lathyrus sativus (assembly GCA_963859935.3). Lineage (NCBI taxonomy): Eukaryota > Viridiplantae > Streptophyta > Magnoliopsida > Fabales > Fabaceae > Lathyrus > Lathyrus sativus. Next base: position 175,202,032 of record OZ012741.1, read on the forward strand.
AACTTCGCCGCATACTCGGCCACCAACATATTGCCCTGCTTCAGCTCTAGAAAACCCGTTCGAACCACCTCCCAAGTAATCGGAGTTCCCGAAGCCTCCAACCTCTAGCGACAGTTGTCCCACCAAGCCTCAGCTTCACCCTCCAACATGTGAGTACCGAACCTCACCTTCTGCTCATCACTGCACCCCATGGTTTTGAAGATCTTCTCTATCGCCTTCAGCCACTTTTGTGCAGCTTCCGGATCCAAAATCCCACCTTCAAACTTTGGTGGCTTGTTACTCTAGAACTGCGTCAAGTCTCTGAACTGTGCGCCCATAGCCAGATTCTGATTGGCCACCACTTGTGTCATTGCTTGCATAGCTGCAGCCAACCCAGCATCATTCCTCCCCGCCATACTGCTCGACAACCACCACAACAGGTTAACAGAAAAACAACCAAACTCTATCCTACAGATAGACTCAAAACACTACACTGGCCAAACGGACTGACCTGCTCTGATACCAACTTGTAACACCCCGTTC
>OZ012741.1:175208053-175235553 GCA_963859935.3 Lathyrus sativus
GGTGCAAATAGTAGAGAAACTCAGTTAAAAAAACTAATGGGCCATGAAGGGGGGTGGGATTAGTCATTGGATCCACTTAACCCAGAACTCAGGTTTTAATGAAACGCATCGTTTCATTGCTTCTCAGGATTCCCTCCAAGACGAAATTAAACATGGGCCGTTGGATTCAGGAATAGTCAATGGGTCAAGCTAGATCTAATGGTGGGGAGGTTGTCTTCAACCTCCAGCTAGGGTTTGCTGAAACTCCTCCATGGAAACAGAGCTCCACCTGCAAGCTTCCACCTATTCGTGCTCCTCCATTTCTTGCTCAAAATTAACGATACAAAGCACTAACATACTCCATTTTTCATGCTGAACACAATCATGATCTTAAAATCAACTGAAACTTCCTCTAACATGAAACACGATTCAAGATCAAAAATGAACTCAAACTTCCATCTCAACAATTCTTGCAATTAACTATCTCAGATCACTCACCAACTCACCCTGATTGGTTCTTGATGTCTAACTCATTCTATATCTCAATATAACACGAGTTCTTGGTCATCAAAGAAATAGGGTCCATAATTCAATCTTCACCAATTGATCTCTAACTCTCCAAAATCCATCTCTTATTGGTCTCTAACATTTCTACACTAACAAATTAACCTAATTATGCCTAAAACATGGTGTAGGGAAGAATTTGCAAACCTGGTTAATCTTGATGAACAGATGATGAAATCCACCAATTCAGACCTTGAAACTCTTCAGAAAGTTCCCCTAGATGCCAATCTTGCTACTGTTTGCAACAACTTTGATGGAGGAAGCCTCAATCTCAGAATTCGATTCTGACTTGCCACCTTGAAATTTCAATCACCAACTCTTTAATTCACCATGGATTTGATCTCAATTCAATCTGCACAGCTTCACTATGATGTATGGAATGTGTTTGAATGGAAAGAATGAATGGAAATGAAGAAGAATGAAGAAATGAAACTTGACTTGCAATGGAAGATTCTTGATCTCACTCTCTCTTCTCTGCACCAATTCTCACCAACCTTGCATCTGAGCAAGTTATACATGTTATATAGAGTGGTTTAGAATCATCTAGAACCCTCTAGGACAATCCAATGAGTATTTGAACTTTTCATGTCATGACATTTTGATTTCAATTCTCCTTATTTGCTATCTCATGCCAAGCCTCTTGTGACCTTTGATTCTGACTTGAAATTCTCCCCACGTGAGATTTATGAGGTGTTACAATGCATAACCAACTTGTTTATTGTGTTTTGTTGAGTTTTGCTTTGGTACCTTAATATGCAAGTAAGCCTTTTCCAAAGCAGCCCTATGATCTAAGCCTCAAATCAAAATTGTGGCTGAACCATTGTTCTTAGAATGTCATTTGGAGTCAAAATGACCTATTATATGACATGGTTTGGATGTACAACTTGTGATTTCCAATTTTCAATTTCAACTTATTTAACTTATGCCTCCATTTTAGGCCATTTTTATCACTTTTTGATACAAGCCTTTTCAACATCTCATGACCTCCTTACTAGCCTTAAACCATCATTCTAAGCAAGTTTGATGTTGAAGATTTTTCCATTTGAAGCTTGGAAATAGGAGATATGGCCTTATGCTTGAAATGACCTATAACCTCCAAATGACCAAAATGCCCTTGACTTGTCAAAGCCATAAGTTGAGTTCTACAAATCCTATCAAGGACTTCTAGTACTCTATAGAAATCTAAGAAGATGCTCTACAACATTCATGTTGAACAAGAATCCATAGGAATCATCCTACTAGGGCAAAAGTTGGATGCAAGTTGGGCGACTTTCAAGGACCCAGATTCACATACCTCAGATGACTTGTAATTTGTCAAAGCCATAACTTGAGCTCTACAAATCCTATCAAGGACTTCTAGTACTCAAATTAAAGCTAAGAACAAGATCTACAACATTCATGTTGTGGGGAAGATGAGGTGACAATCACATCTTGAGCTAAACTGCCTTGAAGATAGGGATCAAACTAGGGGATTTTACACTGTCAATCCTTAGAAACCCTAGCTTAAAACTTCTCAAACTCCTCAATCATGATGAGTTGGTCTAGGAATCATCCTTATAAAACTTCAATGCATCATTCCATGATCACATGGCTCTTGGATTAGGTCTCAACCCTCTCCAAATCATCAGTTGACCTAGGGTTGACCCAGTCAAACCCTAATTCCACCTCTCATGGCTGAATCTTCTGAATTCTTGTACAATGACCTCTCTAGGCTTCATGATGGCTTTCAAGACATCTCATAAGATTTCTCAAAGCTTCAAGTCTATCCTCATAGTCTTAGAATCATCTGAGGAGCTCCCACAACCTTGGTTTCAACCAATCTCTTTGAGGATCTCTTGAGTTCTCTGACAAAGATATCAATCCTTGAACACTTGACTAACCTTCTTGGCTAGCTTCAAAGTCTCATACAACTCTTGATGGGTAAATAAATGTTGGTCAAATTTTGGGGTGCAACAGCTGCCCCTATTCAAACGGCTTGAACCTGACTGGGTGAGGAGCGAACGGCTCTCAGCCAATCAAGGTGTGAGACGGTTGAATACCGATAAACCTGGAAATTTCCAACTGCACAAGTACACGGTACTCCGGCGGGAACAAATCTTCGAACACTAAAATAATAGCTGCACGACAACTTGTTGGAGACATACTGATCTGAACCTTGTCGTAAGTTATCCACATTAAATTCCTCTGACATTGTCATCAGACACCGGACATCGCCGTCAGGCATTCATGACAATAAAGCGTTTTACATCGCCGCCAGAAACAAACATCCAACATCGCCACTGGAGAACTAAATCACCTGACATCGCCGCCGGAAACAAACATCCAACATCGCCGCTGGAGAACTAAATCACCTGACATCGCCGCCGGAAACAAACATCCAACATCGCCGCTGGAGAACTAAATCACCTGACATCGCCGCCGGAAACAAACATCCAACATCGCCGCTGGAGAACTAAATCACCTGACATCGCCGCCGGAAACAAACATCCAACATCGCCGCTGGAGAACTAAATCACCTGACATCGCCGCCGGAAATAAACATCCAACATCGCTGCTGGAGAACTAAATCACCTGACATCGCTGCCGGAAACAAACATCCAACATCGCCGCTGGAGAATCAAACTTCCCGACATCACCATCAGACAAACATCCAACCTCGCCGCTGGGAAACCAAACTATCTGACATCGCTGCCATCCCACTATAACCTTGGGAAACACCCGACATCGCTGTCAAGTACTCAAAATAATCTGACTTCGTCGTCAAGTTCTCAAAATAATCTGACTTCGCCGTCAAGTTCTCGAATATAGTCTTCTAACTTCGCCATCAGCTCTCAACATCGTCTGACCTCGCCGTCAGGGTGAAGAAAATCCATTGGGGAAATATGAACTTGAATAATAGACTCTGTTGGAGAGAATAATAAGATGAACACGTGTCAATGATCTTGCTGGAGGTTCGGATACCACACACAGGTGAACGATACTCTGGTCGGTAGGAACATCTTCGACACTGAGCAGAACAGTTGCACGGCAACCCTACTGGGGAATTGGTCACACGGTAACCAGTAATACATAGTCGATCATGCCATCAGGCATTCAAAAAACACTGTCGGGCATCAGCCGAACTTCAACCATCAGGTTGATCATGCCATCAGGCATTCAAAGCACTGTCGGGCATCAGCCGGACTTCAACCATCAGGTTGATCATGCCATCAGGCATTCAAAGAAACTGTCGGGCATCAGCCGGACTTCAACCATCAGGTTGATCATGCCATCAGGCATTCAAAGAAGCTGTCGGGCATCAGCCGGACTTCAACCATCAGGTTGATCATGCCATCAGGCATTCCGCAATACTGTCGGGCATCAGCCAGACTTCATCAGCAAGTCGGGAATAGAATCCTTGGTCAATCATGAGCCAACTGGGAACATCTAAACCTCTGCCATCAGGCACTCCGCATCAGTTGAGAGAACTGCTTCATTAACACGGTAGGACTTCAATCATGGAGTCTTCAAAGGAGGTTTCAACTTCGCCGTTAGAAACCTGCTGGGGAGGACACTTCGCCGCTGGGGAATCTGGAGAACTATCAAGTAACTCCGCTCCGGGGGTCCAAAAATCATTCTGGATGAATCAACTCTGCTGAGGACTTCAAGAATCATCTTGAACAAATAACTCCGCCGGGGACCTTCAAGAATCGTCTTGAACCGATAACCATTCTGGAGACTTCAGGAATCATCCTGAGCGAACACTCTGTTGTGGATTTCAGGAATCATCCTGGGCAACCTTTACTGGGGACTCTAAGCATCACCTTGAGCAACCAACTCTGGAGCCTGCGTTGGGGATCTTAAGAATCATCTTAAGTAAACGACCCTGCTGAGGAATTCAAGAATCATCTTGGACCGAAGACTTCTTTGGGGATTTCAAGAATCATCTTGAGCAAGCGACTTCATTGGGGAGAATTCAAGAATCATCTTGATCACACCATTCTGAGGCGGAACACCTACAAAACAAGAACGGTAACAACCTGGATCATGTTTATTATGCATATGCTTCGGTGATGGCGCAATGCTCCACACGGTGGAAATGTTATGCATTTATGATAAATGCTATGCAATCATGCGAAATGATGCGATCCCGTCAGCAAAATAAATGTCGAAGGGGAATTCTCCTGTCAAGGAGAGAGAACTACTCAGATAGAGGAATCATCCTGCTGAGGAGAACATGGTCCCGCCAATATCAATTGGACTCCGCAGGGAACGCAACTTCAGTTGACTGCTGCGGGGGAAACAACTTCAGTTGATTGCTGCAGAGGGACGAAGCTCTACGAGAACCAGGACCTGCTGAGGGAAAGCGATGTCAATCGCGGGAGTAAACTGCGTGGCCGTCCTGGCTACTTCTCTGGAGATAACGACTCTGTGGGGAAACAACTTCAGTTGATCAACACTCCACTGGGGAAAACCAATCATGGCTTGAGCAGCTTCCAAGGATTCGGCTCTCTTGGGTATCTGCAAACTCGGCTGGGGAAGGAGAACTCATTCTGCTTCGCTGGAGAGAGTATGACTCTGTGGGGGAATCTCAATTCCGCTGGGGAAGAAGGAATCATCCGACTTTGGGGGAGAGTACGACTCTGGTGGGGAATTTCAATTCCGCTGGAGACTTCAGTCTGGACTATCAGCTGCTGCATACTTCGGTGTACAAATAGTTTCCTACGAAACCTGCACTTGTGACCCGGTGCTGGGGGATGAACACGAGCTTCGACGCCTGACTCAGCTGAGGAGATGACGTTCCTTCAGGATACATCGGATTTTGGAGAGAATCATCTCTGCATGGGGAGACATATCAATGCTCATGATCTCGCGTTCAGACTCTGCGGGAAGAGGCTACTGAACTCTGTTGGAGAAAGAGGAATCATCCTTCTTCGGGATGCGCACGGCGCACTGCCTGGAACATGCTACACCTGTAACAACATAAACAAACAAGTAAGATACCCTTTTCATAGGGACCTATCAAGGTTATTATCCCGTGACAATATTCAAGTGATTAATTGCTTCAACAATCAGTGGCCTAGGCCAGTAAGTTTATGTATGCGCATTTTATCAAAAACATCGGCGTTCTTTTCCGCAAACAAAACAGATAAATGCTAAACAGGCAAACAGAATTGCTGAATAGTATGCATTTTATTGATAACGAACCCCTGAATGGGTAAAAGATGTTTTACAACAGATGCAAGCTCCTGGAATGAGGAAGCCGCGCAAAAATAAAACATAACTATACATCAGTATATACAAATGTCGGCAACGAGGCGTAGACGAACACCATGAGTTGATCCCTCTATGACCCACTCGACTTCGATACTTCTCCGACGCTTCAGCTTCGGAAGAGATTGATTCAGATAAACGGTCCTCAGGTCTTCCGAACCACTAAACAATGAAAGTCCACACGCGGAACGCAGTCATTTGCTTTTTCAAATCCCTAACTTTTGCGTGAACCGCCCTCTGCGGGTTTTCAGTTCACTGGGATACCCTTTTTTGCCGAAGCCGCCCAGTGTAGGTTTTCAACTTCGCGGGTGTACATCTTTCAATTCATATCCCTAATTTTTCCCCGAACCTTTTATTCTGTTTTTGGTTCGCCGGGATGCCCTTTTTTGCCTGGACTCTCCTTTTTTTGTCCAGCGGGTCACTTTCAAGCAAAGTATTTTTTAACTGCGTCCGCGTTTGCCGGGGATGCAAAATCTTCACCATCCATCATGGATAACAACAAAGCTCCTCCCGAGAAGACCTTGCTGACAACATACGGACCTTCGTAATTTGGAGTCCACTTGCCCCGGTGATCGGAGTGTGGAGGAAGAATCTTCTTCAGGACGAGATCACCCGTCTGAAAGCTTCTAGGACGCACCTTCTTATCATAAGCTTTCTTCATTCGGCTTTGGTACATACGACCAAATGCAATCAATGCTAACCTCTTCTTGTCCATTAGGCTGAGTTGGTTCAGTCGGTTCGTAATCCATTCTGCCTCGTCGAGTTTCACATCAACCAAAACTCGCAAAGAAGGGATCTCCACTTCTAACGGTAGGACTGCTTCCATGCCGTACACTAAGGAGAAAGGAGTTGCCCCGGTCGACGTACGTATCGTCGTATGATAACCGTGCAATGCAAACGGCAGCATCTCGTGCCAATCTTTGTAGGTCACAACCATCTTCTGAACAATCTTCTTTATGTTCTTGTTGGCCGCTTCAACGGCGCCATTCATCTTCGGCCGGTAAGGAGATGAGTTGTGGTGTTCAATCTTGAAACTCTAGCACAGCTCCTTCATCATCTTGTTATTCAGATTCGAATCATTGTCAGTAATGATCCGCTCGGGAATTCCGTAACGACAGATGATGTCCCTCTTTATGAATTTAGCCACTACCTGCTTGGTCACATTAGCATATGAGGCTGCCTCCACCCACTTGGCGAAGTAGTCGATAGCTACCAGAATGAAGCGATGACCGTTAGATGCAGTAGGCTCGATCTTGCCTATCATGTCGATGCCCCACATGGAGAACGGCCACGGGGAGGATATGACATTCAACGGGCACGGCGACACATGAACTTTATCAGCATAAACCTGGCACTTATGACATCTCTTCGCGAATCTGAAGCAATCCGACTCCATCGTCAGCCAGTAGTATCCTGCTCTCAGGATCTTTCTCGTCATAGCATGCCCGCCGGCGTGCGTACCAAATGTGCCTTCATGGACTTCTTCCATGAGCATACTCGCCTCTTTCTCATCTACACATCTGAGTAGCACGAGATCGTGGTTTCTCTTATACAACACTCCGTCAGGATTGAGGTAAAAATTTCCATACAGCCTCCTCAGAGTCTTCTTATCCTGGGTTGACGCACCCGCAGGATACTCCTTAGTCATAAGGAAAGTCTGGATGTCGTGGAACCATGGCTTGCCGTCGGCGGCTTCCTCGATTGCAAAGACAAATGCAGGTCTATCAAGACGCGAAAGGACAATTCTTGGGGCCTCATTCCAAAAATTGACTTTATACATTGAAGCCAACGTGGCTAAGGCATCAGCCATTTGATTCTCCGCCCTAGGCACATGATGGAGTTCCACTCGATCAAAGAACGGAAGGAGCCTTCTGGCATAATTCATGTATGGCACCAAATTCGATTGACGAGTCTCCCACTCCCCTTTAATCTGGTTGATCACAAGCGCCGAGTCACCATATACGTCTAGGTTCTTGATTCTCAAATCAATTGCCTCTTTTAGACCCATGATGCATGCTTCGTACTCCGCCTCATTGTTGGTGATTGGAAACGTCAGTCTCGCAGTAAACGGGATATGGGATCCGTGGGGAGTCGTGATGATAGCCCCGATGCCACTTCCGTAGGAATTAACCGCCCCATCGAATATCAATTTCCACTGGGATTTCCTATCCGGCCCCTCGTCGGGCAACGGTTCATCGCAATCCTTCGCTTTGAGAAACATAATATCCTCGTCAGGGAACTCAAATTTCATCGGTTGGTAATCCTCGATCGGCTGTTCGGCAAGGTAATCAGACAATATGCTTCCCTTGATGGCCTTTTGGGATACGTACTGAATATCATATTCCGTTAACACCATTTGCCATCTGGAAATCCTGCCCGAAAGAGCCTGCTTCTCGAAGACGTACTTGATCGGATCCATCTTCGAAATTAGCATGGTGGTGTGATTGAGCATGTACTGTCGTAAACGTTTGGCAGCCCAGGCTAGTGCACAACACGTTTTCTCCAGCATCGAGTAGCGAGATTCACAGTCTGTGAACTTCTTACTCAAGTAGTAAATGACATGCTCCTTTCTGCCCATCTCGTCGTGCTGACCGAGAACGCACCCCATACTATTCTCAAGAACGGTCAAGTACATGATTAAAGGTCGTCCAGCCACTGGGGGTATCAAGATTGGAGGTTCTTGAAGATACTGCTTTATCTTGTCGAATGCCTTCTGGAAATCCTCATTCCAAGTAATCGCCTGATCTTTCTTTAAAAGCTTGAACATCGGTTCACACGTGGCCGTGAGCTGAGAAATAAACCTTGCAATGTAGTTTATTCTGCCCAGGAAACCACGAACTTCTTTTTCTGTTTTTGGCGCTGGCATTTCTTGAATGGCTTTTATTTTCGCAGGATCAACCTCGATGCCTCGTTCACTCACGATAAACCCCAGCAACTTTCCGGACCGTACTCCGAAAGTACATTTGTTAGGATTCAGCCTCAACCTGAATTTCCTAAGCCTTTCAAAAAGCTTCAATAAGTTGACCAGATTCTCTTCCTCCGTTTGGGACTTCGCAATCATGTCATCAACATAGACCTCAATCTCATGATGAATCATGTCATGAAACAAAGTTACCATTGCTCGTTGGTAAGTGGCCCCTGCGTTCTTCAGACCGAAGTGTTGGTGTAAGCCCTAGAGGCCAATACTTTTTGGTACTTGTATCGGATTATTCGTTTAATAATAAAAGGCATTTCTTTATTATGTTTGTCTTTCAGAATAATAAAGTCCCTAGAATAGTTAGTTTGTTTAATGAAATGTTAAGTGTGACTTAATCATGAGATCCCATTAAACATAAAGACATTATTCTTAAAATATCCGTAGTCAAGCTTTATTGCAAAGTGGGATAACATTAAAAGCATTGAGACTATTATGAAGATAGACTGATGATCACATCTCATGGATCATGGATAAAGAGTTATCAAGTCTTGACATAGGTATAAATATTAGGAGTAATATTTATACCGGATTGACCCGCTATGAGAATACTACATAGTATGTTATGCAAAGTGTCATAAGTTATTCTCATGGTGATAATGGTGTATTACCACCCTTCGACCTGAAACCACTATGGACCCTAGATGTAGAGTCGGGTGCTTTATTGCTGATCAAACATTATCCGTAACTGGATGATCATAAAGACAGTTGATGGGCACTCCACGAAGCATGCTGAGGGACATGAGTGTCCTAGATGGAATTTGCCAATCCTGCATAACAGGAGAAATGTCTAAGGGCCCAATATTGAACTGGACAAGGATGACACAGTGTATGCCTTGTGTTCAATATAGACATAGGGGCAAAAGGGTAATTGTACAAACATATATTATCACGAAAAAGGTTTTGTCAGATCACATGACATTTTCGTGACTTGGGTAGCAGTGATGTGTTGCTAGATACCGCTTACTGTTTATTATGTTAAATATATAATTTAATATAATTACCAACGTTACGAAATCCTACAGGGTCACACACATAAGGACAGTTTGATGAGAGATAGAGAAATCAAAGGAACACCGTAAGGTACGGTGCACTTAAGTGAAAAATAGAAATTCGGATAATATAATAATAATTATTGTTATTTTATAATGGTTATAAAATAATAATAAAATAAATATATTTATTATAATAATAGTTATTATAATAATATATAATATTATTATGGATCATGTGAATTGGGTTTTTAGCCCGCAGCCCACAAGAGAGTCTATAAAAGGAACCCTTGTGATGAAGCTTTCACTTGATGCAATTTCGTTTTTGATTCTCTTTTCTCACTCAAATAATTCCGTTCGTAAGCAGCTAGCACTGTGACCGGAAGCTGTTCGTGTGGACTGAGTAGAGGCGTTGCACTTCATCAACGCTTGTGATCGCTGCATCAAAGATCTGAATCGCCACAAAGAGGTAACGATTCTATCACTGACCATGCTCATTCGTAAGGATCACTAAAGGAAATTTTTGTTTTCCGCTGCGTTTAGATCGCAATTTTCCTTCACGAAGGGCATTACGTTATAGCAAAATGTTCCCCAGGGGGTGATAAACGTTGTTTTCTCCATGTCCTCCGGCGCCATCTTGATCTGATTATAACCGGAGAAGCCATCCATGAACGAAAACACAGAGAACTGGGCTGTGTTGTTGACCAACACATCGATATGAGGCAACGGGAAATCATCTTTAGGGCTCGCCCTATTCAAATCCCGATAATCGACGCACATGCGTACCTTACCGTCCTTCTTCGGTACAGGCACTATGTTGGCTACCCACGGAGGGTAAGTGGTGACCGCTAAGAAGCCAGCATCAAGCTGTTTCTGCACTTCTTCTTTGATCTTAACGGCCATATCTGGTCTCGTCCTCCTAAGCTTCTGCTTAACGGGAGGGCAATCTTCTCGCAGCGGCAAGTGGTGGACCACGATGTCCATGTCAAGTCCGGGCATATCTTCGTATGACCAAGAAAAGATGTCACTATACTCTCGAAGCATCTCGATCAATCTCTGCTTGACATCACTCTGCAACGCAGCCCCTATCCTGACGTTTCTGACGAGCTCTTCAGAACCCAGGTTCACGATTTCGATCTCCTCTTCGTGAGGCAGAATAACTTTTTCCTCTTGTTTCAACAAGCGGGCCAACTCCTCAGGAAGGTCTTCGTCTTCATCAATCTCTTCTTCGGCTTGATAGATAAGGCAATCGAAGTCGAAGTGGGCCGTAGAAGGTCCAGAGTCGATGTCATCTGTTATGTGGATCCTGCAATAACAAGGGTTAAGTTTAAAACAAGGATGTGCAGGTTAGCACAAACCCCATTGCCATTTTACTGTTTTTTAAAACAAATATAAAACAGGAATAACAGAGATCACAAAATTTGAATACGAAGAAAACGCCTTTGATTTATTAACAAAATGCATGTACATAATCCAACAAGGCCCTGACAATAAAACCGCTATGCCCCGGGTAGGACATAGGGTTGTACAATTATTGGAAAAAGTAAATCATTACTCTTCACTTGTCAGCTGGATGATATCCTTGATGGTCCAATTGTTGAGGCCCTCGACTGGCTTGCTTGGCTGAATCCAAGAGTCGAGATCACAATCTCTATCCCCGCTGTCTTCAGACGCCGCGTTGATGCTTTCGAAGATCACTCCGCCATTGGTAAATAGGATCGGCCCCTTACCCCGTGATGCGCTGCTAGACGAAGAAGAAGAAGCTTCAGCTCCGGGAGAATACCACAATCCAAACTTATCCTGCTTGTTGGGTATCTCCAAAATACGCCCCCAGCCTGGGGTGGATCCAGCGTCGACGACGGCCCGAGCTTCTTTGAATGAAGAGAGATTCATCTCTGGCTTTTCTGTGACTACAGGAGCTACTTCCTTCACCTTGACGGCTTCAAATGCCTGGCAGAGAGTTTCATGGATTTCGCCATCCATTTCAACATACTTAAAGGATGACAAATGGCTCACCATTATGTCCTCCTCGCCACACACGGTTACTATGCTTTCCTCGACAGCATATTTGAGCTTTTGGTGTAACGTGGAGGTCACGGCACCAGCAGCGTGGATCCATGGCCGACCCAAGAGGCAACTGTAGGCAGGCATGATGTCCATGATATAAAAGACCGCGTCGAACGTTTCAGGACCGACTTGGATCGACAGGGTCACCTCCCCGAAAACGTGGCGTTTAGTTCCGTCGAACGCCTTCACCACCAGATCACTGGGTGTGTAGAGCAATCCGCGAGTGTTCAACTTCATTAATGCCTTCTTCGGAAGAACATTAAGCGACGAACCCGTGTCTACCAGCACGTGCGACATGATTGTGCCCCTACACTCTATCGAGATGTGTAGGGCGCTATTGTGATTCCTCCTTTTTGGCGTCAGCTCTAAGTCTGTGAAACCTAGCCCATTGCCAGCATTAACGTGGGCTACCACCTCTTCTAGCTGATTCACCGATATCTCTTGCGGTACATAGGCAGCGTTCAATACCTTCAGTAGCGCGTTGCGGTGTGCTTCAGAACACAGCAACAAGTTGAGAATATAAATCTTTGAAGGCGTCTGATGGAGATGGTCTACAATCTTGTAGTCGCTCTTTTTGATCAACCGCATAAACTCCTCGGCATCTTTGACCAGCAAATCTTTCTCTACCCCACACGGGGCCTCTTCGACGACTTTGCTTTTACCCTTATCGGCCGCATCGGCTCTGACCGCTTTCTCTGCCACGACCTCCGGCGGTGCAAACACCCTTCCGCTACGGGTAATACCACTGATTCCTGCGAGATTCTCCACAGTCGACCCATACGGTTCCAGCTCCAATTTCTGTCCGTTGCAATAGACTTCAGCCCCATAATGCCACGGAATGACATTAGTGCTCTCGAATGGTATCGGCCCAGCTTTGGTAATAGTAATTGTAGGCGGTCTGGGCGCAGAAATGGTTATTGGTTGGTGAGGGATGGTGATGGTGGCGACTTCATCGGCCTGCTTCAACACTACCTCTCCTGATACGCTTTCAGCCTTCCGGCTAAACTGCAGAATCCCCTTGTTGCACCCTAAAATTTGCTCAACTTTATGTTTCAATATCATTAGCATTTGCATATAGAGGCATGTACATAGGTTAATCATCTGCATAGCATAAGCATAGCAAGTCATACAACAGGGGGACCAATCATTATTCTCATCTCTAGAAGCCTATCAAGAGGTTATTATCCCAATCCAATCTCATTCAAGTCATCAGGAAAGAATTTGAAAGCAAAGAGTTCAGCAGATCAAGCCTTGAGTCCATCTCCTAGCTGAGGGTATCTGAGGGTCAACAAGAGGGTTGTGAGCTGTGAGTTGAAGGCATGGAGAGTATCTAGACATCTTGGAGGACTTAGAAAGTCATTTGGAGAAGGAGACAAGTCATTGAGGTGATCACAAGTATTGCAGTTGAAGACAGTCAACTAGGGTTTCATCAGGGTCAATCCTAGGTCAACTCTAGGCCAATTGATTGATTGAAAGGCATTGAGGTCTATTGGAGAGATGTGGGGTTCATCATTTGACATATAGAGAAGGATATGTTGTTATTCTAAGAAGAAATCAAGAGAAATCAAGGAGAAGAGGAGCTTCTAAATTAGGGTTTCTGTGTAAAATCCCCTAGTTTAGGTCAAATTTCCAAGCAAGATAAGTCAAAATGCAAGCTTCAAATGGATCCTTGGCCAACATGAAACTTGTAGAGGATCTCAAGACCTTTAATTTGAGTGGTGGAAGACATCAAGGAGATTTATAGAACTCAAGTTATGGTCCTTGCAAGTTACAGGTCATCTGAGGTATCTGAAATTTTGTCTGTGAAAGTGACTTGACTTCCAAGCAATTTTTACCTCTCAAGGAGATTTCAAATGAATTTATGGTCAACATAGGAATTGTTCCTCATTGTCTTATCTTTCTAGAATGGTATAGCATGCCTTCATATGATGTGTGGAACTCAACTTATGGTCTTGGCAAGCAAAGGGTATTTTGGTCATTTGTGAATTACAGGTCATTTTAACCTATGTCCAAAACTCATACAAGGAGGCCTCAAATGGAAAAACTTACAACATCAAACTTGCTCCAAATGACATTTTGAGTCTAGAAAGAAGGTCACAAATTGTTGGAAAAGCTCATAACATGAAGTTGCATGATTGGTCAAAATTTGAACTAAAATGGCTTATAACTTAAATAAAGTCAAAGTGAAAAATGGTTTGAGAGATTTATAAGTCCAAATGGAGACTTCCAATATATGATTTTGGGTCCAAAAGACATTTTAGAGACAATGGTTCAAGCACTTTTTTGAGTTTAGAAGGAAAAAGAAAAGTTATTCATGGTTACTTGCATTTGAAGAAACATAACCAAAATGGATCAAAGTTAGAAGGCAAGGGAAGTTGCAAGATGGTTCTAGAAAGTTCATTTGAGCACTATATATTCATGAAATCAGAATTGAGCAAGGGTTGGATTCATTTTTCACCAAAAATTTCCCAAAGTTTTCTCATTCTTTCTCATTGCAAGTTCACTTCAATCTCACAAAATCTTCATCAATCATCACCAATATTGATTCTACCATACTCAATCATCATCATGGACTAAAGATCAACAAGGATCTGATTGAAATTGATCCATTTTCGAGCACTATAATCATCAATATCCAAATTGCAATTTCAAGTGGACAGCAAGATCCAAGGCAAGAATCATCCAGGTTTTGCAAACAGAATCAAGCACTGAGATAGTTGATCAAGATCCAAGCATTAGAAGCCTCAGATCCACGAGTTCAACATCCATTTCCAAGCTTTTGCACCAGGTTCAATTTCTCTCCCATAGCTTGATATAGATAGATTTACATGGTTTTATTAGTTTAGATGTGATCTAGGTTGTTAGTAGATCGATTAGGTTGAGTTTGGTGCTGTTTAGTGATGATTGTTAGCAGGTTGTTAGAACTGTTAGGATGTAGATTTCATAGCATAGTGCATTATAACCTTAGCTTGTTAGTTTAGAATGATCACCATTAAGTATAGAAGAGATTAGTATAGGTTTGGTTGAGGTTCTTGAGGATAGGTTGCAGAGCATTTCCATGATGGACAGAACTTGTTGCGCTCGGGTTGAGAGTTAGGCTGAATTTCAGAATGAATTACCACCATAGTCTTGTAGAGGAAGAGATTTAGAGTATTTTTCATGTTTGGATCGTGATGTTTCGTGCACTGTGGAGAGAGAACAGATTGATGGAAGTTGGTTCGTGCATGTGTATTCATGGAGGTAAACCCTAATTCTCATGAACCAATGTAGAAGACGAAATCCTGGCTGTCCATTGTTTGTTGGACCTTTGACCTCAGAGCCAATCGTGTGGTTCTCATTCAATTCAGAATTTTGGAGGGAGAGAATAGGTGCCCTAAACGCACCGTTTCATTTAATGAAACGGGCGGGCCTAGGTGTGTTTTGATATCCCCACCCCCCAGTACCAAGCCCATCAGAAAACACACGTGAATCCATTGCTGTTCTCACCCCCTGCGTCCTTTTTTTTTTTATTTTTATTTTCATTGGTTCTGACTTTGTTCTGGGCTTAGCAAACTTGCTACGTGCACCCCCGTTTGCTGGCCCATCCTGATCACAACTAGGGCGCTTTGCTATTAGTACCCCCTCCCTCTCATTTTAATTCAATTTAGTTTTTAATTCACTTTAATTTTTACCAACTTTAAAAAATCATAAAAAATAGGAAATTAACTCTTTTTTAGTGGTTGTTTTTTCTATATTTTCTTGGTTCTGTGTAGAAAATTGTCATTAAATAAAATTGCATTTTTATTTTTATTTGACATTTTTCCCATATTTTCTAAATAAATGACATTTTAAATAGTTTCATTTCATGCATGATTTTGTTAATTTTTGTTCTACTAGATGCTTTAATATTTTTTGTTCATTTTTTTTTAGGTTGTTTAGATGAGATATTGAACTTGTAGATTCAATTTAGTTCCCATTTTTAGAAATTAATTTTAGGTGCTTAATGTAGGCTTGAACAACCTGAACAAATTAGGGTTTTTAGATGATGACTTAGGAAGTTTGATTCTTTCCCTTAGGACTTAGGATTTAACTAGTTTAGTTATGGGACTATAGGGGCTATGGGTAGTTATCAGATCCCTTAGAGAAAAGTCAGGATTCCCCTACTGCTATTAATACTCTGTGTATGTCTGATTGACTGGTGTGGTGTGCCCTCTGGGGATCATTGCTTGCTTGCTTGGGTATTGGGATTGTCTGGGGACTTGGGAGAGCTGAAGACTTGAGGAGATGAAGACCATTGGAGATCCAGAGATTGAAGATCAACTGCCAGAGTTGGAGAGGAGGTTCTTGCTAACAGCTGCTGAGGAGACTAGGGTTTAGGAGCTAGGCAGAGCTCTAGGTTAGAAAGTTTGTTTCTCAAACATGGATTGCCTTGTCTGCATCCATTCTTCTCTGTGATTCAGAGTCTCTCTAAGACACTCACCCCCTTCCTTTGGAAGGCTTGGTGATAGTGTCTAAAAGATAGAACTCTTGAGAGAAAATGTCTCTTGTGTTAGAAGCAGTCTGTTCACCACCCTTGGTAGTCAACTGATTGCTTAACACCCAATTCACTCTTGTGACTGATCCCTCATCCTGGAGGTTTGAGCTTGAAGAAAATCCATTGCAGATAGAAGACAGATGATCAAAGCCCTTTCCTGAAGGTCATGAAGAGGGAGATTGATGCTTGTTGAAGCCTGTAGCTGATTGGAGATTACTTGAAGCCAGATGTTGAGTCAGAGCTGCTGAAGCTGTTGTTTCTTTTGCTGTTGTATTTCATTTCTTGATGTATTGATTGGTTTTCTGGACTGTATTGTTTGCTGTTTACCCTGTTGGGTTGAAAGTGAAGCCTGTTCACTTTTGCCTATTGTTTTCTAGGTTCGAGGTTGAGTGGGACTCCCTTGCCTCGCTTGTATTGCTGCATCCATGCATTTTACTGCTTTATTGTATATATCTGCTATTGTTTCTGTTTCTGCCTATCCCGTAGGATCTCTGTTTCTCTCTGTGCAAGAGAGGAGCATGATAGACACTAGGTCTTAACCCATGCATGATAACATTAGGTTAGTTTGTTTCCCTTCGCAACCGTAGGTTAGAGTTCTGTCTCTTTCTTTCTCAAAACAAACAGAAAAACACATAAAGATTTCAAACACAATAAAAGACACTTCTTCCGTAAAAGAATGTGAACTCATCAAAGACGTCATTTTTTTGTCCTCTTGGACTGTTAATCAAGAAAACCTTTTTCAGAAGGAATAAAATCAATCAAAGACCGACTTGTGTCGTACGTGGCCCGAACTACGTTTGCTCTGATCTTTCATGCTGTATGGAAGTACGTAGGCATAGGATGCGATATCCTAGCGAGCAACCTTCCCCTCCTTTCCCGTAGGTAGGCGAACTACGTTGACTCTGATTTCTCGTTCCAGACGGGAATACGTAGGCATAAAGTGCAATACTTTGCCGAGTCATTTTTATTTTCATTTTCTTTCTTTTTAACCCTTAACCCTTAGTTTAGATAGAATAACAATCCATACCCGAAAACAAGCGTGGATCCCGTCGAGTACGACGGACGTGAGGGGTGCTAATACCTTCCCCTTGCGTAACCGACTCCCGAATCCAGGTTTTGGTTGCGATGACCATACCTTTCCCGTGTTGTGCGAGGTTTACTCTGAGCGTTTCCTTTCCCTCCCGTGGGATAAATAACGCGCGGTGGCGACTCTTCTGTTCAGCCGGCGCCGATTTTCGCAGTAGCGACACCCCTCAGTCATCAGACTTTGAATTCCTTCTACCAACTGCTCACATCCATCAGAATGTGTGGCATAGTCCATGCATAGTTCTCCGCACCCTGGAAAGAACCCTCTTTTAAGCAACTTAGCTTTAACGAAGCTAAGCGGCGTCTTTAGGTCTTTGACATCAGTCAACAGATCTCCACTCTCTTCTTCGATAATGGCGTTCACTTCGCCCCCCTATGATTTGACATAGGATTCTTCGTGACATTGGGCACATTATTGGAGAAGTTGATGATCTTGGCATCTACCAGGTCCTGCACCTTGTGCTTAAAGGCTTTGCAGTTCTCGATTGTATGGCCCGGTGCCCCTGAGTGGAAGTCGCAAGTGGCATTTGCCTCGTACCCTGGTGGATGTGCCCCTGTCAAGGGAGCCATCGTCCTCTTCTGGACCAACTGAAGCTGAAGCAAGGTCTGCAAGAGCTGCGCGTACGACATGGGTGGTGCCTCGAAGTGACGGTTTGCTAAAGGTGCCCGATTCTGGTACTTTCTATATCCCTGTTGATTTGGTTGTTGCTGCTGCTGTTGCGGAGCCGCTGGGATATTTATACTGGCTACCTGCTGCTGAGGGCCCTTGCCCTTCCTTCGAGCGTTGGTCACAGCGCTCGTATCTCCTTCTCGCCTTTTACCAACATAAGGTTTCTTTCCACCTCCTCCAGCTGAGGATGACTCACCTTGAATTTTCCCGATCTTGATACCATTCTCGATGTGCTCGCCCATGATAATGAGAGCTGAGAACGTCCCAGACATACCACTGACTAACTTTTCATAGTAAACCCCCGGGAGGGTGGCAACAAACATCTGCACGAGCTCGCGCTCAACCATCGGCGGTTGAACCCGAGCGGCCAACTCACGCCACCGCTGGGCGTACTCCTTAAATCCTTCATTATTCCTCTGCGACAGGTTTTGGAGCTGGACTCGGTTCGGAGCCAAGTCGCTATTGTACTGGTAATGGTGCACAAACGCTTCAGCGAGATCTTTCCATGTGCGCACGCTAGTGGGCTCTAGACCCATGTACCACTCGAGGGATGGCCCGGAAAGACTATCTTGGAAGAAGTGCATCAGCAACTTCTCGTCTTCGGAATAGGCAGACATCTTCCTGTAGTACGATTGCAGGTGGACACAAGGGCAGGTGGTGCCCTTATATTTCTCAAAGTCAGGCACCCTGAACTTAGGAGGTACCTTGAAATAAACAATTAATCCCAGCTTGGACATATCAACGCCCAAAGTATTCTGATTCTCAATATCTCTCATTTTATCTTCAAGTGCTTTGAATCTGAGCCGCGCTTCAGCATTCAGCTCCCCCTCAGCACCCCTTTGAGAGAACACATCATCCTGATGATCCTCAAGCCATGGTTGAGGCACCAACAGATTCCCGACGCCTGCATTGCCGTTGCCCGGCCCGATATTGACATTAGATCCCAGACTCCCATTACCGACGCCCGTCGCATTGAGTCCGATGTTGGCCATCACATTGCCATTAGCACTACCATTTCCCCCGGCCGCGGGGACACCATTCTGTGGAGTATCAACTAGTGGAGGAGTAGGCACGGTCCCACCGTGGAGTATGTCGTTGCTATCAACCCTGGAGATCAAAGGCTGAACCAAAGTTCTGAGCTGATCTTGGCCATTAGCGACCACTTGCATGAGTTCCATGAAGCGATCCATCCTCTCGCGAAGCTCCTGAACATCGGTTTGCACTTGGTCCATGATCCTGGTCTGATTAGCTCTAGTTGGATAACGGTGAATTAGTCTCTGATCAATCTTGGAACCACCGGAGACAGCCTGGGACCTGTAAACCTGAAAAACCTGTAAACACTAAAGGGTTAGGAAAAACAACAAAATGCTCGCCATGCAAATGCTTCATGCAAATGCATGTGTGTGTCTGTGTGTTTGGGAGATTTCCCCCGATCCTAGTGCCTGAGTGCCAGTGCTGATAATAATAAGAAGGAGAAGTCCAGGTCCAATCATGGAAACAACAATCTCATATATAAGGAAAGCCTATCAAGGCAGTACATAGCATCAGCGAGTACAAGATGAATCAACAGCGTGACCTCAACCAACAAGCCTGGTGATGGTCAGCATACAACAATGATCAACACAAAAGGAATACAATTAGTCAAGTACGGCCACGGGCGCGATACTCTTCTAACAACTCCTTCGTCTCTGGATGATCAGGCAGATTGAGCAACCCCTCGACGAGTAATTCCCTCTGCACAATGGTATACTGAAGTCCTTCAACCGAACTTTCCCATGCTCCTTCGCCGAAGCAATCTTCTAATTTCCGCTTTTTGGACTCAAACGTCAGCTTGCGCTCCTTCAGGTTAGCGAGAGCTTTGTTGAGCTGGCCTTCGGCGGCGTATCTGCGGGCAGTTTCTTCATCAAACCTATACTCACTGTCCTTTACCTGGGCTTCTAGCTTGGAGATCTGCAGCATCAGCTTATCCTCCCGCTCTTTCCTGGTGGCCAGGGAAGTCTTCCAGTGCTGGTTGAACTTGGATATCCTCCGATATGCCTCGTCCAAGTGCTGTTTCTTCGTAGCCAGTACGTCGTTGACAACTTTGAAGTCTCGTCCCATGCGTTCACGCTCGGCTATCTGCTTAGTCAGGTCTGTACCTAGCTGGTTCACCAACTCTGTCTGCTTTTTGAAAGAATGAACGACTTCGTTCCTCTCGCTTCGGAGCTGAGCTAATTCCTTCTCCAGTTCTTCGTTCGCCCGCTTCAATTCATCCCGCTCAGCCAACACCTGATTATGCTGCTGAATGGGCATAGTAGTAGGCTCTTCAATCACTGGAGGGCCTTCTGGCTTGGCATGGGGAAACGACATCCCTATAGCATTTACTCGGGCTCTGATCCAAGTCAAATACGGAGGGTAGGCTTGATTGTTGCTTTTTCCCAGCAATGGCTTTCCTCACTTACTGATACCGTTCCACGCGCGCTGAAGCTTGGACAACAGATCCCCCTCTAAAAGACCAGTGAGGTACGGAGATTCCTGTACCTCTTCATCCTTCGGCGGAGTTCTCAAAGCATACGCGAACTGTCGAACTAGCAATGATGGATTGTAGTTTATACAGCCCTTCCTACCTATCAAAGGCACATTTGGAAATCTGCTGCAACTGAAGATCACCTTAGTACCCAACCTATCTCTGTCGAACCAGCCAATATCCTCTGCAGATAAACTCATCAGACGCTCAGGCCACTCAGCTGTGGCTGCAGACAAGACAAAAGGACCCCTCTTGGGCAGATGACTATCAAGCCATTTGTACAGCAAGGGTACGCATCACGAGACATTCTTCCCCCTCCTATTCTCATTTTTGTAGTGGACTGAGTGATAGACATCTCCTATCAAGGTAGGGACTGGATTCCCTGAGGCAAAGATGTGAAACGCATCAAAGTCTACAAAAGCGGGCATGTTGGGGAACAGAATAATGCCGTATATGCATAGAGCGAGGATGGCATTGAACGCGCCCCAACATCCGTCCTTGGCACACTGCTGAGCCTTACCCACTAGAAACTGCAAGGAGAACCCAAGAACCTTGTTCCAACTAGTCAATACTAACTCGGAGGCGTCCAGATGAAGTGAAGGAGCTAAACCAGCCAGATCAGGCTCAACATCCATATGAACAAAAGGCATCTGCCTCTTGATAGGCACACCTAGCAAATCAGCATATTCTTCCAGCGTGGGTGCGAGAACAAAGTCCTGAAAAGTGAAACATCTCAGCGGAGGGTCGTAGAACTGCAGCAGAGCGTGCAACCCATTCAACTCGAACACAGAAGGCTTACAAACCAAACTGAGCAACCTGCCATAAGATTTTCTGAACTCATCCCTTACAGAATCATCTGCTAGAGCTATCAAACCAGTCAACTTAACCACATCTGGGACAGGGAACTTGTAAGCCACGGTCTTCCTCAGAGAGCCTATAACAATACAATAGGAGGCAAGAAATCCTGGATCAGGGAAAACGGTACCTGCAACACAGACACACGTTAATGAAATGCAAATGAATATGCAAACTAATGCAAAAATGCAATCATGCAATAAGAGGTCAGGGTAACTGGTGCTGTGGAGATTCTGTATTAACAAAACCATAATCTTGCTCTATCAAGAACAGCCACTGCATCTGATGAGAAGAAAACCCCAGTGTAGGACCACAAATCTGATCTGCCAAGAACCACCATCAGATAGGGCCATATACATAGGATCATAATTCTGCTATGTCAAGAACAAATGTCTGATAATAAGGACCTCTGATGTAGGATCAGGAAATATCTGCTGATGAGGTCTTCAGACCCCAAATCAAAAATCTTCCCTATCAAGAACAAACATACAGCTGTTGATGAGATCTTCAGACCCCAATCAAAAATCTGCTCTATCAAGAACAAACAATATCTGTTGATGAGATCTTCAGACCCCACTCAAAAATCTGCTCGATCAAGAACAAACAACTGATGACAAAACCTCTGCTCTATCAAGAACAGACATACACCTGATGATAAGATCCTCTGATCAAAACATGCTCTATCAAGAACAAATATACACCTGATGATAAGATCCTCTGATCAAAACCTGCTCTATCAAGAACAGACATACACCTGATGATAAGATCCTCTGATCAAAACCTGCTCTATCAAGAACAGACAAGTCCGCAACTAAGAAACCCTGGTACCAACAAAACTGATTCACTGTCAAGAAAACAAGGTAGTCTGAAAGTCAAGGTTTCCTGCAATAAACCCAACCCTGCTCACGGGTATGGACCTAAACTGAATCAAGTCCGGCATCCTATGTGTTCATCAGCGTCACAGACATTCAAGAGGGGTGATACGATACCCAGAAGGTGTGGCATCACCAGCTCATGAAGCGGCCTCACTCGGCTGAATCATAAATGATCGGTCCCCAGAGTCGACAATCCACCAAACCAGCAACCGTCTCAACCCAAAGGGTTGAAAGAGAAGCCAACCAGATGAACCTCGTCTGAGCGTGGATTTCATGAGACACTAGTGCCTGCAAAGCAAGCACGCGCCCACTAATTTCCACTCTAAGTCTATGGTGCACTAAAGCCTGGGTCTGGCTTCTCACTCATCAGAACTCCCATCCCACAACAGCACAGATAATCATATTATACTGAATATAAAATGCGGGAAATAAAGTGCGAGAAGTAAAATGCGATAAATAAACGCAACCCAACAAGAAAACATACAAGCGTTAGGATTGACTCGCATAGGGAACCGTTAGAGTCCCCAGCAGAGTCGCCAGCTGCTGGGGACAGGCCCATACAGCTAGGAAGAAAACCCAAGGCGAGACTCGCATAGGGAAGGAGCAGCATCATCCCCAGCAGAGTCGCCAGCTGTCGCTTGCGCGAAAATAAGGTGCCGGCACAACAGAAGAGTCGCCACCTTTCGTTATTTATCCCTCGGAGCGGGAAAGGAAACGATCGGAAAAACCTAACGAATAAGGGTAAGACAAGGCCGTCGCAACCGTTGTCTGGATTTGGGAGTCGGTTACGCAAGGGGAAGGTATTAGCACCCCTCACGTCCGTCGTACTCGACGGGATCCTCGCTTGTTGTGTTTACTTGGACGGGTTGGTTTTATTCTATCTACCTATCAAGGCTGGCTTAAAAAGAAAAGAAAATGACTCGGCAAAGCATCGCGCTTTATGCCTACGTATTCTCATCAGAGAACGAGAAATCAGAGTCAACATAGTTCGGCCTACGACGGGTTATGGGGGAAGGTAGCTCGCCAATACATCAGTATTGTGCCTACGTACTCTCAACAGGTATGAGAGATCAGAGCTCACGTAGTTCGGGAAACTACGGTTTATTTCCTGTCTTTTACGAAAGAAGTGTTTTTTATTGTGTTTGCGATTTCAATCGCACTAGAGACTATGACCTGAGAGTGAATGTGTCGCATGTCACCCAAAGGGTACCATACTAAACATCCAGACTGTGGAAAAGAAACTCTCCCACAATCCTTTCTCAGATAGCTTAAGGCTTGTAACGTACGAAAGAAATCATTCATGATTACTGAATCTTAAACTGTTTTGGGATGAGAAGAGAACAGGCCCAACTAGGGGGGAGACTATCAAGTCCTACTATTGTCATGCCAAGGATTCATCCTATGGTTGAGGTTTGAAACAGGGAACTCCTAGAAATTGTCATGCATAAGTTTCAACCTAAAGTTCTATCATCAATTCCTTATCAAAGGAAATGAGAGTCCTAAGGGATCATGTCAATGATACACCAAAATAGACAAAGCATCAGCTTAACAGTAAAATGCATGCAATGCAAGTGAGGGAGGAAATGTGTGTGGGGCTTCAGCCTCCACAAGCTCATCTCAACCTCAAGCCAGAATGGATAACAGTAATCATACTGGAATATAAATATCATGCTATCAAGCAATATACAGTAAACTGCAATCATACAGAAGAAATGAAATGAAATGCCATCAGGCAAACAAACCACATGGGCAAGGGAGCTGGGCTCTACCGAATACCCGCAAGCAAAGCCACACAGTAACAATACAAGCAGAGGGAGCAACTCAACCTCTAGTGCAATCATGCTCCTAGATTCTACCTATTCTAGATGTGGACTTATTCTAATGCATCAAGCAAGTCAATCAAAACACATCAATACATTAAAGAAAAAGAAAAGAAAGCAGGTCAACTCCTCTCTCAACTCCAAGCTTCATCTCTTCCAACAGCAACTCAGTCTTCAGACTTCAATCACTCTTGACAAATATCAATTTGCTTTTCCAGGTTTCAACCCTTCAACATAAGTTTCAACTTATCTTCTCCTTTAAGCTCCAGCTTCTTGACCAGCTCCACCCTCAGGCTTCACTATCAATCATAAGTACCAACTTGGCTCCTTCAGGATCTCCAGGTATCAAAGTAAGTATCAACTTCCTTTGTTCTTCAGGCTTCAGCTCTTTAGAATCAATCTCAATCACTTAGAAGTGTCAACTTCATCCTTCAGTCTTTACTTCATCTTCAGGGGTCTTCAAGTATCAACTGGCTCTTGTTGCTCTTCGAGCTTCAGCTGGAATGACAATTCTCAAGGATTCATCCTCTTCTACACTCTTCATTGAAGTCTTCATCTTCATACTCAGGCTCAACATCTCTCAAGATAATCAAACCAGAGGAAATCACTTACTGGATAAGCTGGGGGATATTGAACTGCTTATTGACCACCAAAGGTGACCTATAAGGGCTCAACATCAAAGGAATGGTTCCCTCAAAAGTTCTACTTCCTAGGTACAATCACTTATCCCTCCAAAGGAGAGAGGTGTATACCATGGAAGGACTTTGAATCATAGGGAGGAATGGAGGTGAAAGATACCATCCATGTTTAAGAAAGAAGTTATCTAAGTCTAAACTCTTCCTAATCCCTAACCCTAAAACAATCAACAAAACAAATAAGATCAAGCTCTCAAGCTCCTCAATCCATCTTCAAGTCTTCTACTATGCTCCTCAATGCTTCTCTGGACAAGATCAAGCTCTCCAAGCCCACAAAGCAAAGAAAAACAAAATACAAGCCCACAAGG
The DNA here is from genome assembly GCA_963859935.3 of Lathyrus sativus. NCBI lineage: Eukaryota > Viridiplantae > Streptophyta > Magnoliopsida > Fabales > Fabaceae > Lathyrus > Lathyrus sativus. The sequence continues at coordinate 175,233,211 of OZ012741.1, forward strand.
GCAACACAAACAACAATCAACTACAAAAATCATCTAAAAATAGTATACCACTATATTAAATCCTAATATAATTTCTAAGGGATCCTACATACCTACCCTTAATGCCCCTATATGCCCCAATGCCCATCTTGACCTAGAAACCCAAAATTCTAATGTTATTATGGACCTATGGTGAGGATTAACCTAATTCTACACAACCTAATGTCATCTAATCAAAACTAACCTAAAATTAATCACAAAATTATGGAATAAATCCAGGGGAAAGCTAAGGCTTATATCTAACTATCCTAAAAGGAATGGCCTAAAAATGCTAAGGGAACTACCTAAACAAAATTCTACAAATTCATGGATCAACATAAAGGAAATAAAATGCAATAAAAGTAGAAAATATACAAAAAATATCAAAATGCATGAAATGTTTTATGTATCAATTTTATATTTTTCTTGACATGAATATGAAATGGGAGAAAAAACTCCCATTAAAAAATCTTTAATTTTCAAATTGTTATGATATTTCAAATATTAATGAAAAATAGAAGAAAATGAAATTAAAACATGGAAGGATGGGGTGCAGAGAGTAACAAAATATAGTTCAATACACGCATGGGCCCAGAATGGGGGTTCAGAAAGTAAAGCGCGCTAGGCCCAACTCACTCAAAAAATCAATTAATAAATCATACAGAAAATGAAAAATGAACGGTGCAAATAGTAGAGAAACTCAGTTAAAAAAACCAATGGGCCATGAAGGGGGGTGGGATTAGTCATTGGATCCACTTAAGCGCAGAACTCAGGTTTTAATGAAACGCATCATTTCATTGCTTCTCAGGATTCCCTCCAAGACGAAATTAAACATGGGTCGTTGGATTCAAGAATAGTCAATGGGTCAAGCTAGATCTAATGGTGGGGAGGTTGTCTTCAACCTCCAGCTAGGGTTTGCTGAAACTCCTCCATGGAAACAGAGCTCCACCTGCAAGCTTCCACCTATTCGTGCTCCTCCATTTCTTGCTCAAAATTAACGATACAAAGCACTAACATACTCCATTTTTCATGCTGAACACAATCATGATCTTAAAATCAACTGAAACTTCCTCTAACATGAAACACGATTCAAGATAAAAAATGAACTCAAACTTCCATCTCAACAATTCTTGCAATTAACTATCTCAGATCACTCACCAACTCACCCTGATTGGTTCTTGATGTCTAACTCATTCTATATCTCAATATAACACGAGTTCTTGGTCATCAAAGAAATAGGGTCCATAATTCAATCTTCACCAATTGATCCCTAACTCTCCAAAATCCATCTCTTATTGGTCTCTAACATTTCTACACTAACAAATTAACCTAATTATGCCTAAAACATGGTGTAGGGAAGAATTTGAAAACCTGGTTAATCTTGATGAACAGATGATGAAATCCACCAATTCATACCTTGAAACTCTTCAGAAAGTTCCCCTAGATGCCAATCTTGCTACTGTTTGCAACAACTTTGATGGAGGAAGCCTCAATCTCAGAATTCGATTCTGACTTGCCACCTTGAAATTTCAATCACCAACTCTTCAATTCACCATGGATTTGATCTCAATTCAATCTGCACAGCTTCACTATGATGTATGGAATGTGTTTGAATGGAAAGAATGAATGGAAATGAAGAAGAATGAAGAAATGAAACTTGACTTGCAATGGAAGATTCTTGATCTCACTCTCTCTTCTCTGCACCAATTCTCACCAACCTTGCATCTGAGCAAGTTATACATGTTATATAGAGTGGTTTAGAATCATCTAGAACCCTCTAGGACAATCCAATGAGTATTTGAACTTTTCATGTCATGACATTTTGATTTCAATTCTCCTTATGTGCTATCTCATGCCAAGCCTCTTGTGACCTTTGATTCTGACTTGAAATTCTCCCCACATGAGATTTATGAGGTGTTACAATGCATAACCAACTTGTTTATTGTGTTTTGTTGAGTTTTGCTTTGGTACCTTAATATGCAAGTAAGCCTTTTCCAAAGCAGCCCTATGATCTAAGCCTCAAATCAAAATTGTGGCTGAACATTGTTCTTAGAATGTCATTTGGAGTCAAAATGACCTATTATATGACATGGTTTGGATGTACAACTTGTGATTTCCAATTTTCAATTTCAACTTATTTAACTTATGCCTCCATTTTAGGCCATTTTTATCACTTTTTGATACAAGCCTTTTCAACATCTCATGACCTCCTTACTAGCCTTAAAACATCATTCTAAGCAAGTTTGATGTTGAAGATTTTTCCATTTGAAGCTTGGAAATAGGAGATATGGCCTTATGCTTGAAATGCCCTATAACCTCCAAATG